>CAUYLG010060609.1:0-12773 GCA_963573385.1 Cacajao melanocephalus
TAGCAGAAATAAGGAAATAATAATGATTAGAGCAGAAAACAATGAAATAGGAAATAGAAACACAATAAAGAAAATCAAACACTGCATGTTCTCACTCATAGGTGGGTGTTGAACAATGAGAACACATGGACACAGGGAGGGGAGCATCACACACTGGGGTCTGTCGGGGGGAAATAGAGGAGGGACAGCAGGGGGTTGGGAGTTGGGGAGAGATAGCATGGGGAGTAATGCCAGCTACAGGTGATGAGGAGGAAGGCAGCAAATCATACTGCCATGTGTGTACCTATGCAACAATCCTGTATGTTCTTCACATGTACCCCAAAACCTGAAATGCAATAAAAAGAAAGAAAAAAGAAAATCAATGAAATCCAAGCTATTTGAAATGATCAATTATTTAAGAGAAAAATGACCACAATCAGAAATGAAAGAATAGTCCTTACTATTGACCTTGTAGAAATAAAAAGGATAGTAAGGAAAAGCATGAACAGGACATCCAAATGGGTTATTAAAATAAGAAAGATTCTCATGCTCCTCCCTTTTTTTTTTTTTTTTTTTTTTTTTTTTTGAGACAGAGTCTCACTCTGTTGCCAGTCTGGAGTGCATTGGTGCAATCTCTGACTCGCAGGTTTAAGCAATTCTCCCTCCTCAGCCTCCCGAGTAGCTGGGATTACAGACGCGTGCCACTATGCCCAGCTAATTTTTGTGTTTTTAATAGAGACGGGGTTTCACCATGTTGGGCAGGCTGGTCTTGATCTCTTTACCTCGTGAATCCACAGGCCTTGGCCTCCCAAAGTGTTGTGATTACAGGTGTGAGCCACCGTACCCAGACTCACAGAGGAGAAAATACAATTTAAAACCACAAGAATTTATAACTATATAATTGCCAAAATGGAAGGTAATACAAAACAGACATCAACAAAAGCTGACAAGACCAAATCATAGTAATATTAGAGGATACTCATTATTCTTAATAGCAGTGCAAAGCAGAACAACTAATTAAGAAGGCTTATTCACATTATCTACTGACGTTAAAAATATGCATATGGTATGATACAGCAATTTTACTCCTAGGTATATATCAAAGAGGATAATATGTGCATGCATCTCAAAGACTTGCACTAGCACACACGTTTTTGCATTTTAACAGTACTTAAAAAAAAAGAGTAATACAAAAGTCCAGAGTATAGATAGTCAGTAGTATATTGATACAATGAACTAATATACAGCCATCAATATAAACACATTACAGTTGTACATAGTAACACAGATGGATTTCAAAAACATCATGCAGAGTGAAAGGAGCCAGGTACAAACAAATTCATGTTGTGCCTTTTTTACGCTGTAATAAATAACTACAATGACAGGGAGCACAAAAATGTAGGCTTACGGTTGCATGTTTAGTTAGAAAAATTATGAAGAACAATCAGAAATAAATACATGGGTGTAATCAACTGCTTCCTTCATTCAATTTACCTAACTTGTTTGGCCCAATTACTAAAAATACCTTGGATGATTGAAAACGTCTCTAATCTCTTTTTGCAAATAGCTGTACCACATCTATATGAATTTATTTTGTGGATTAACTCTGCAAAAAATGATGATTTCAACAAAAGGAAACATAGAATTGCTATCTGATTTATTGTTTTTTAAATTTTTACCTTAATTTATTAAAGTAATATAAATTTAATGCTGCATGTTCTCACTCATACGTGGAAGTTAAACAAACTTAATCTCAAAGAAGTACAAAGTAGAACAGCAGATACTGGAGGCTGGAAAAGGTGAGAGAAAATGAGGGATGGAGAAAGATTTCTTAAAGGATACAAAATTACAGTTAGATGGAGGAATGAGTTCAGTTCTAGTGCTCTATAACCTTGTAAGATGACTACAGTTAACGATCACATAGCATATAGTTTCAAATAGCTAAAGGGAGGATACTGAATATTTGCAACACAAAGACGTGATAAATGTATGAGATAATATTCTAATTACCCTAATCCAATCACTATATGTTATATGCTTGAAGCATTACCATATACCCCATCATACATAGGTACAATTATTATGAGCCAATGAAAGAAAATGACTGCATGTATAATATTGTAATACTTTATGATATAAACAAATTTGGCAAAAAATAAGTTTAAATGCATAAACATAAACCTATATCCATATCTATACTTGGGCCAGCAAATATTTTTAACATATTTGAGATCATTCTATAGGTATAATTTTGTGATAGTTTTTATTTTTAAAATAAAAATTTTGCATAATAGTGCTATAAATAATGTTCAAACCTCATTATCAAAGATTCTATGATAGTTGATCCTGTACTGCCTCTAAGTTTCCTAACCTTTCCAATATTATTTTTTTCCTACATTTCCCTTCTGTATTTATCACTAGAATGAGTATCACTTCAAATTACAACATCTTCTTTATTCATGATTATTTATTTAATATTCAGGGCAGAGCCACTTTGTCATTTCATCTTCATGTGAACTTTTTTATATGACTTTTGACGTTTATTGCTAACATGCTTTCTCAACAGTTTTAACATGCTCACCAACAGTGTATCCAAGAGTGCATTATTTCCTACCTCCTTGTCAGCATAGAAGCTTCACAAGTTTAAATTATTTGGGACATAGGAAAAGGCATCTCATGGTTGTTTGAATTTTCACTTATTTGAATTACTGGAGAGGTTAAATACTGTACCATATGTTGCAAGTTTATATTTCCACATCTAAAACTGCCCCTTTATGACCTTTGTCCATTTATCTAATTGAACTCTTACTGTTTTTTTCTCATGGTTTCATACAATTTTATATGATAAATTTTTTATAATAAAATATTTATTATATCTATTTTTGAATAGGCTTTATTTATCCCATGCTGTATTTATTTATTAATTTGTCAGCCAAATAAATTTGAAATAATTATTTTCCTTGTTAACATTTTGTTTTTTCTAAGATCTTCTTTATTCAAAGATTTGATGTCTGTCTATATTTCAATTTATGTTTCGTTCCTTAAGGTCTTAGTGTGATGCCATGACACAATTTATTATGAATCTTTGTGGTTTGACTGCTTCCCTTTTTTCCCCTATAGAAACCTTAGAAAAAGCAATTATGATGTGCTCTAGACTATCTCTATATCTTTTTTAAGCCAAAAGAGATCCCTATAAAGAACATTGAGTAAATTTGTCATCTCCCTCCATAATACATTCATTGACTCATTCAGCAAAGGCTCATCAAACACTTACCAAATGCTGAGAATTTTTATATGCAATAAAAATAGATGAAAAAAGGACAGAAGACCTTGATTTCATGGAGAGTCCCTTCTGTGAGAATATAAATAAATGAATAATGTATATAGCATTCCTGGTGGTCACAAATACTATGGTAGAAAGTAGAGAATGACAACAAGGCATTAGTGAGGGTGTGGGCATTACTACTGTATTCAGGTAAAGGGAAGACTCCCTGAGGGACATTTGATTAGACACATGGTGAATGTAAGGAAGTAAGCCATGACACAAGAAAACTTCAGGCAGAGGGAACAGTAAGTGTGCAACCCCAAAACAGGAAAAAGTTATTTGTATGAGAATTAGAGCAAGAACACCACTGTGGCTGTGCAGGTGAGTGAGAGTGAGAATACGGTGAGACTGAAACCGCCTTGGTAAAATTACGACTGAGACACTGAAAGAGATCCAACTTGACTGACTCCATCTTGTTTTTAAACTCCAAGCTGTCCTTGTTCATTCCTGGGAGAAGACTGAGCTAACTTTGGGAGAAACTTACAATTAAAAACAAAGATGATAACAGCCCTTTCCCGAAACAAACCTCCTTCTACACCACTAACATTAGCCACAAGATTAGAAATTATGGTTTAGGCAGTCATACAGCTGGAGACTACAAGATTCTGACCTTACATAAACTGCTCCTAAAATCAGTGCTTGAGATGTCTTGCAGACTCTGGACTTGATGGATCAGCTGGCACCACCCAGATCTATGAACTAGCTCATCTGATCTTGTGAGTTTGTTCCTGGGTGGAACTGACTTGGAGCAAGAAGACAGTGAGGGCCTACGATTTCATCTCCAAGCCAACCAATCAGCATGCCCCAATTCACTGCTCCTCCACACCCACCAAATTGTCCTTAAAAACTCTGATCCCCAAATGCTTCGGAAGACTGATCTGAGTAATAATGAAATTTCTGTCTCCTGTACAGCCAGCTCTGCATGAGTTACTCTTTTTCTATTGTAATTCCTCTGTCTTCCTAAATCGGGTTTTGTTTAGGCAGCAAAATGAGTCTACAGGGTGATTACACAGCAGGTTGTTGATGCTCTGTTTCATCAAGGCAATAAAATTGTGCAATTTCCGGGAGTCTTCCTGAAGAATCCCCCGACACAGGTGGAGTCTCCTGGCCACCTTGGCCTTGAAGAAGAACTTCTGTTTCTGAAGGGCTTGTGCCCTTTTTATTCAGTGGAATCTGTTTCTTCTATTGCATTGCTCATTTTCACCCCTCTTTCTGAAGTTACACAACTGAGTCATGAGAGAGGCGCACAAAGTAGCAAAGCAGGTAGGTGCGCGTAAATGAGCGTGCGCACGTGCGTGCGCGCGTGCACATACACACACACACACACATTTTTGAAAAAATATGATGCCGGGCTACTTGGCTTATATTTTTATGCGTTGAAGTAGTCATCATGAAAAAAATAGAATTTCTTGTGCTTTCTTGCACTTTATTTTATTTTATTTTTTTACAATTTCCCATTGTATTTTGAATACACATAAAAAGTATTTCAAACTTTTCAGTTCTTTGATTTTGTAAGAACCTTAATTAAAACTGATTCTGATGTGATTAGAATACATTTGTTTCCCCCATTCTCCTCCTTTCAGGGACAAATGCGTTATAATCTTCTTAACAATCACAGCCACTTCTTATCTCCTAAGAAAAGGAGAATTCCACTGATTAGTTCTGCTTGACCTTTATTCCCAAGGCCTCAGATGCATAAAAGGTTACCATGTCTTCTGAGGAAGGGTCTCCTCCCTGCATATTGATGGAAAATTCTGTCTAGTTAACAATTAAGCTAAAGGGCTGTTTAAATATCCTTTAGCCAACTACCTGTCAGGTGCTTTTTTATACATAATATACTGTTCATTCTCACCAGGTCTCTGAAGTCAGTATTTTTCTTTTCATTTTACACAGAGAAACATAGGGCTTATAGAAATTAAATAGCCCAAATTAATAGGTGGAAATATGGAGACTTAAATCGAATTATCTTAAAAGCAATGTTCACCACATCAAGATGTATTGCAAATATAGAAGCATTGCCTCACTTACTTAAAATCATGTAAAATTAGAAAAACAATAGAATCAATAATTCATGGTTGATACCCAATAATGGATGGCTGTCAGACAGTCCAGACCATTCTGAAACAGCAGAATATAAATATGATAAACTCACCGAGAACAATGGGCATCTTTAATCCTCACTGCTGTGTCCTAGGCACAGCTCCAGATGCTCAGAGTGTATCTGTTAGACAGAAGTATTCTCCCTCTTGGGGGCTATGTTGTAGTGGAAAATGAACACACAAAGGGAAGGTGAAGACACACCCTGAGGCTGGTGTTGCAGGCTCTTCCAGAGGATGCTCTTGTGTTGAAACCTCCCCTCACGTAAGACCAGTCCATTGAGGACTCTGTTTTGCAGCATTTCTGTGCATCTCATTGCCTCTTTCTTTATACAATGGTGTAGATTTTACTCATATTTCCTGCCTTCCTTCTTCCTCACAAAGCTTGATATCACTGCTACCACCACAGCTCAGCCACTTCAGAAAAGCCTGTAATTTGCCTTTATCCTTTTCTACTTCAGTGGCTCTGTTGCTGCTATTAATAGTGATGGCCACCATTACCTGGTTTATTTTTGTGCTAAGTGATTTTCTACTGTTTATTCAATTCTATTTTATCAATTACTTTGTTAAGTTGGGATTATAATTTTTATTTAACAGGTGAAGAAACAGAAACAGAGGAAAGAACACACGGAGAGTAAAAGGTAGTCTTGGCACTTTTATTATGATCTGTCAGATCCATCGGTACACTCTTTATCCTAGAAGTTATAAAGAAATATTATCATTTTGGGGCTGGGCCCATTGGCTGACGCCTGTAATCTCAGCACTTTGGGAGGCTGAGGTGGGCAGATCACGAGATCAAGAGATCGAGACCATCCTGGCCAACATGGTGAAACCCTGTCTCTACTACAAATATAAAAATTAGCTGGGCATGATGGTGTGTGCCTGTAGTCCCAGCTACTCAGGAGGCTAAAGCAGGAGAATTGGTTGAACCCGGGAGGCAGAGGTTGCAATGAGCCAAGATCATGCCACTGCACTCCAGCCTTCAGCCTAGCAACAGAGTGAGATTCCATCTCAAAAAAAAAATAAATAAAAGAAAGAAGTATTATTACTTTTAGAGAAAATGTCTTATCTCAGTCAAAGAGGGCATGGTTTTTAAGAAGATATTCTTAAACATGCATTTTTACTGATATACTCTATTAACAGAAAAATAAGTGCAAGGCTAGATGAACTTCTACAAAATGAATACCACCACCACCATCACCATCATAACTGACATTCAAATCAAGAAAAATAATATTATCAGTACTCAAGAGCGCCATCATGCTTTACTCCATGAGTAAGCATGGTCCTGAGAAAGAGGAATGTTAAGTAAAGTAATTTTGGCAATTGAGGCAAGCTAGTAATGTGAGGGGCTTGGATCAATAAGGCTTTCCATAGATTACACAGTGCAGGCAGAAGCCGGTGCTCATAACTCCATAGGGCAGTCCTTGGCAAAGCAGGTGGCATGGGATCCATCACACAATCTACAGAGCATAGAAATAACACAGGCAAATTTTATGTATGATAATTGGAGAATTTATGAACTGCATAATGACCAAGTCAAATGAAACCTGGCTGTGGGGCCACAGTTGAATTTTTCAATGCTCTGATGTGTTTCCTGTCCTCAATCAGCATGTCATAAACCCCAAGCTGCCACCCATGGCTAGCATCCCATGAAATGTAGACGATTTGGCCTCACAGAGTAGCATGTTGTACCCCAAGAAGTGTTTACTGTGTGTAGAATCAGAATCAGTGCTGGGATAGGTAAATGTTTCCAAATAAAGGACAACATTATAGTAGGAAAGAGGCTAGAAACTCCACAGAGGAATTTTTAGGAAAACACAAAGTATTCTCAATAGGGAATATCTTAAAATAAAAGTATTAGTTGGATACATGTTTCTTACTTTTCTTTTTATTTGTCAAGCTGCACTCCATTTATAACTGCTTGTGGTTTGAGTCAATTAAGTTTGACAAGACTGATGTCTGTGAGGTACAGAGGCCGAGTTGTGACTATATACTGCAGCTGGGGAATAAAATATAAAGATTGCTAATAAAAAACCAGGACTTAGAGAAAAATGTCATTTCATGTCAATGCTTTCTGATTAGGTTGGGAAATAGCAATGATCTTGTTTACATGACTTTGTATCTGTGTTCATAGTGATAGCATGAAAAAGAGACTGATGGAGAGAAGAAGAGAGAGGGAGGAAGAGATACATTATACACAGAGAGATGGTACAGTAACACATTAATAAGTCTTTACAGTATGCATATTGTACTCTAGGCCATATGCCATATCCTGGGATTAAAACGGTCCTTTCAAACTAATGGTGGGGAACACAGTAGAACAAATATACTTTATATACAATATATAATCTACTATGGGAGGTGATGGTACGTGGTGCAAGCAGGAAAGACACCTAAAATGGTCTGTCAGGTGAAGAAGAGGAAGGATACCATTCTAGACAGATGCACCAGCCTAAGCAATGGCTCCACGCTAAAAGTCAATAAAAATAAATAAAATCCAAATGTGCATGCACACACACACACACACACACACACATACAATGCATTCGAGAAACTCCACATAAAGCAGTGAAGGTACTAGAAGTTCAGCCTCACAAAAGTCTTAAAAGACTGCTTGCCAAGCCAGGGGATTTGGGTTTATTTCAGGGGCTCATAAGGCCACCATGGTGAGATTTGAGGGCTTTTGCTCTAATAAATTATCTCTGGCTAGAGTATAGAGATAGAGATTGAGGGAATCAGTACTTGAGGCAGAGATTAAAGGGTGACTACATGTTAGGTGCTGAGTAAATCAATGGCTTGGAACAGTTTTGCAGTAAAGGGGCCTATTACAGAATTTAAAAATCAATATTGGTATGTTTATCAGTTTAATTATGTCACCAAGTGTTTTCTAAACATATTGACCAAATAAATATTTGTGTTTATTTTTGTGTGTGTTTTTCCAGGTAGCACATATTAGCACAATTCTTCAGAAAGACTTCAGGCATTCTGATATATTAGAGAACTGAAGGTCAAGCTTAAAGGACACCATGGAGTTGAATTTATTGCAGAGGAAAATTCACGTTACCACCGGAAACATAGTTAAAACCTACATGTGGGATTCTGGGAAGAGGGCAGAGTGGGAAGCACCAGAATTGTGTCTTCCCATCTAGATAGCAACTGCATAGGGCAGAATCTGTCTTATGTAATTGTCATATGTTGGGACTCTCACATTTACTAAAGGCTTGCATCTTCCAAAAGAAGGCTTGGAAGGTAAATTATGGTTAATTTTGGGTACTTTCAGCTTTTAGCACAGTAACAGCTACCCATTCTCTATTCCCAGCCCCATGGCAGGCAGCTGTGCACATGTTCCTGGAGCAGGCTACACACAGCTTGTGGGAGTCAGGGTGCTCAAAAAGTAACCCACACTCAAAATGTCAGAATCTGTGCTATAATCACTGATCCCAGAGGCACAAAGAAAGAGGCAGGCAGCCACAGTTATTGCAACTCCCCCATTCATACAAGCTCTTCCCTCTATGGTTCAATAGACTTTCAGGGAACTCAAAGAACGAGCATTCTTTATCCCCTACTTTAATTTTTCTATTTTTCCTCTTCTAGGATCCGGACATGAAAGACTAGAAAATTCAAAAGCAACTGTTGGGTGTGGTGGATGGGCTTTACGATGGCAGATGTGATGTACCCAGCACTCACCTTCTCCACAAAGAAGGACCAAAGGAGTACATAAATAACCACACATCAAATGGTGCTCCTAAGAGAGAAAACTGCCATTCAGCAGGGAAGTGGCAGGGAAACTTTGAATCACAGAAGGAGATGAAAGCAAAGTAGCTGGCCTGGCCAGGACCAGATTAAGGCCAGGAGGGATTCTCCAATGTGAGGAAAAGGTAAGTAAGAGATCACCAGTGGTCTACATGCCCATGTGGATTCCTACAATCCTAGTCACAGTAGAGCTCTTCAGTCCTTGTGAGATTGAGATTTGTATAGGTAGCAGCCTGGAGACCATGCAATGACATTTTTCTAAAGAGGAAGTTTGTGCTGGGGTTCCACACAACCCTGGAGACCTAAGCATCAGTGGCATTGTACTATTTTAAGATCACAGCCCCACTACACTGTTTTTTTGCCATAGGGCCAGGCAGACCCTACATCTTCACATTCCTGGAGCCTCAGTGACATCCTCTACAGCATCACTGTTCACCCACAGGACTGCAACATCATAATTCCAATTGAACTTAATGCTGTAGCTATGTCCCTAGGACCCTAGCCCACATAGTGTCGTACACCCTAGGGACTGAGCAGTGTAGTGCACAAGTAAGGCTGCCCCCAGAACAAAGGGAGCTGAAGAATGTGCTCACATGAGCCTTAGAACCATCTGCTCAGGGCTGCTGCCAGTGACAGCAACCCTGCCCCATTCAGCAGCAAGGTCTCTAGGTTCTGGTAACTGGTCCACTCTGGCACCATTTTGGGACCTGAGAACAGGTCTTTCCTGCCTATTACTGCAACTACCTGTGCACACCATATGAAGACCTGAGGACAAGTCCATGACACTTGACACCACTGCCAAGTGGTTACATGCCACCAGTGCTTACATGCATCATCCTAGGGTGTGGAAATAGAGTTGTTTTTTCTGCCACTCCCATTACACATGCACACGTTCCAGGGACGTAAGGAAAAGCTTACTTCACCTGCAGATGTTGTCCATGTGTATTGTCTGAGGGTTTGGAGATAGGCCTGTCTTGCTTATTACTGCTGACACATGAGAATGCCTAGGAAAATAGGGATAGTCTCACCCTGACTGTCACTGATGCCCATAGGTGACATACAGAGACATGATTATCAGTCTTCTCATTCTACTACTGCCAAGCTGGCACCTGTACTTGCTGCTTGGGGGCCCAAGGCTGAACCTGCTGCCATGACTGACACTGCTGAGGCTATACATGACACACAGGCCAGCTAGGCCTACCATCACTACAACTGGCACCCATGAAATGACCTAAGTTGTGTCACCGTATCCAGCAAAAACCTAGCCACAGCCTCCACTATTACTGCATCCTATCCACTGAGCAACTCATAGACTCTACTTATATTAATAACAGCAAAAGAAATCATATAGAGGCTACACTACTGAACCCACCTAAAATCAGAGCAAAAGAACCCTACCCAACAACTCTATAGGATACAATTATAGGAAACAGTATTTCCCTAAGGAAACCAATATAAAAACTGGAAGAAGCCACTGCTACAACAAATGCACAGACAGAAACACAAGGATGTAAGAAACATTTTAGGAAGAAAACATGAAACCTCCAAAGATACGTGGTAATTCTGCAAAAAATAGATCCCAAAGACAAAAATATATGTAATATGCCTAAAAATAAGGAAATAATAAAATTAAGAAAATTTAGTAAAATTCAAGGCAACACAAGTAAACACTTCAAAAATTAGGAAAAAAATTCATAATCTGAATGAGAAATTCATCAAAGTATTAGATATCATTTATAAAAACTAAAAAGAAATCCCAGAAATAAAAAATAAAATAAATGAAATAAAGCATACACTAGAAAGTCTCAACAGTAGAGTGGGCAAGTAGAAAAAAGATCTCTCAACTGAAGAAATCAATGAATGAAATAAAGCACATAATTGAGAGCTTCAGCAATAGAGCAGACCAAATAGAAGAAATAATTTCTGAACTGACAACAGATGTTTTGAAACTACCATTCAGAGGAACAACAGCAACAGAATGATGAAGAAAACAGCCTATATGAAAAATCAAGCACTATAAAATAACCAAATATCCAAATTTTCTCCTGCAGAGGAAGAGATTAGAAATTACATAGAAATCCCATTTAAAAAATGGCTGAAAGCATCCCAAGTCTTGCAAGAGACATAAACATTTAGATAAAGTTCAAAAATCCCCAGATATATTTAACCAAAAACGGACTTTATTAAGGCATTTATACTCAAACTGTCATTAGTTTAAGACAGAGAGAATTCTAAAAACAGCTAGGGAAAGAATCAAGTGATGTATGGGAAAATTTCCATTAGACTAGCAGTAGATTACTCTGTAGAAACCCTACAGCCTAGAATAAAAGGGACAATATATTTACAGTGCTAAGAGGGAAAAAAAATCCTACCAGCAGAGTTATCCTTCTAAAATGAAAGCAAAATAAAGCTTTCCCCAATGAAGCAAACACTGAAGGAATCTGTCATGATTAGATGGGCCATACAAGAAACACTTAAGAGGGTCCTACTTGTGGAAGTTGAAGGCTGACATACACCATCATTAAAATGTATAAAAATATATATTTCACTAGTACAGCAGACAGACAAGTGAGAAAAGACAGGAGTCAAATATAATGACTACCAAAACTTCACCAAATTATAAAGGTAAACAAAAAAGAAAGAGAAGAAAAGAAACATATAGAACAATCAAAACACTATTAACAAAATGACAAGCATAAGACTTCACCTATTAATAACATTAATTATAAATAATTTTAATTCCCCAACTAAACAATATACACTAGATACATGGATTAAAAATATAAGTTCCAACTATATGCTGCCCACTGAAAACTCACTTTACCAGTAAAGACGCAGATAGACTGAAAGTGAATAAATTAAAAAGAAACATTCCATGCAAATGGAAACCAGAAGTGTGCAGAAGTAGCTATACTTGGACAAAATAGAATGTAAATAAAATAATAATAAAATGACAAAGGTTATATTATAACAATAAAGAGACCATTTCAGCAAAAGGATATAACAATTGTAAATATATATGCAAACAAAAGAAGAGCATCAGATTTATAAAACAAATATTACTATAGCTAAAGAGAAAGATACAACCCAATACAATAATAGTACAAAACATCAACATACCAATTCAACATTGGACATTTAATGTAGATGAAATCAACAAAGAAATATTATAAACATCAATACATGTAAATCAAAAACTGAGAAGTGAAGGAAGAAATAGTTCTACAGTAATAGTAGGAGACTTCAGTATCCCACTCTCAATAGGTTAGCAAAACCAGACAAATGATAAGTAAAAAGCAGATTTCAATAACACAATAAATAAACTAGATCTAACAGACATATCCATAACACTTTATCCAATGGTTATAATCATATTCATTTTTCTCAGGTGCACATAGGACATTTTCCAGAGTAGACCATATGTTAGGTAACAAATTAAGCCTCAACAGAGTGAACCAGCAATGAACAGAATGGGAAAAAATTTTTGCAATCTACCCATCTGACAAAGGGCTAATTGTCAGAACCTATGGAGAACTTAAACAAATTTACAAGAAAAAAACAAGCAACCCAATCAAAAAGTGGGCAAAAGATGTGAATAAACCCTTTTCAAAAGAAGA
>CAUYLG010060610.1:0-56500 GCA_963573385.1 Cacajao melanocephalus
CTGGTTGAAAGAGTAAGTCTCCAATAATAAAGAGAGAAAGATTGTGTGTGAGATAGAGTTGAGGGAGGTTGGGAGGGTGAGTGGGAGGGAGGGAGAGATGGAGGTAGGAAGGAAAGTAGGAAGGATGGAAGGAAGGAAGGAAGGAAGGATGGAAGGAAAGAAGGAAGCAGGGAGGAAGGGGGAGAAAACATCTGCTTTAAGCAGACAGAGCCGGGCATCTGGTGCTGGCTCAGTCCCCTCCTGCTCCAGTTTCCCCCACCAAGGGCCACCACCTGGGTGTCCAGGCAGCTTTCCACCTGCCCAGGCCAAGTCTCTTCCCCTGCCTCAGCTCATTGCAGCATCCAGGGTCGGGGAGGGGTTGGCCAGCCATCAGACCAGGTCTCCAACTTTGTATGTCAGACCCGTCACGCCGCACCTTGCACACAGTGGGCACCTCATAAGTGACCGCTCACAGGAGTAAGTTAAATAGAGCCCCTGGCTTCCGGCCTCCCTGCTCCTACCCTCTTTTCTTTTCATCCAGAACCCAGGAGACCCACCCAGTCTGTTTTCTCAAGTCCCATTCCTCTGGCTATGCAAATGGCCACTTCCCCTGCTCACTTTCCTGTCCTTCTGGAGGGACAAAGGGGCCCAGCTCCCAGAAACACTGAGTCCTGGAGTCAGGGGAATTCCTGGAATGGGCAGGGACGTGGCCTGAAAAGGAGAAAGGAGAACGCTAGGTGAAGGCAGAGAGGAGCAAGGGGCAGATCAAAGGGAGTCTGGACGGGGTCAGGCTAAGGAGGGCCAGCAGGGAGATAAATGAGGCTCCCGAGGGGTCAGCCAAGGGACAGGGGCCTGCAGAGGCGGTGGCAGCATAGGCACATGCTGGATAGACGCTCACTGTGGGAGACAGTAGATGCAAAAGATAAGAGAAGGTGTAAATTAATGGAGAAAAGGACTGGCCAGAGATAAGGGGATCTCCTTGTAATTGAAAACCTATAGCCTTGCCAAAGGTTGGTGGTGTCCAAGGTTGGTAATGTCCCAGACTGTCCTGTGTCTGAGGGTGGGTAAAGAGTAAGACCCAGGAGGAGCAGAAATAGAGCCAGTTAATCATTAGCGCCCAGCAAGAAGGTTTAGGAGCTGACTCCTCTCAGCCGCAGGCAGAAGTGCCTGAGCCAAAGTTGCAGCTATGAGCTAGGTGACCTGCCGAGCCCGAGAAGAGCCAGTGGTGACCTCAGGCCTGCCACAGGTATCCTCACTTCTTAGGCTGGCCAGTGTAGGTCCTTTTTCACATTTTCAAGTTTCCATTGTTTGCTTGGTGGTGGTGTTAGCGTGATGGTTGTTTTGGTTCTAGGGCCGGGCGGGCGCAGTGGCTCAAGCCTGTAATCCCAGCAATTTGGGAGACCAAGGTGGGTGGATGGCTTGAGGTCAGGAGTTCGAGACTAACCTGGTGAAGCCCCCATCTATTAAGTGGTAGCGCACACCTCTAGTCCCAGCTACTCAGGAGGCTGAGGCAGGAGAATCACTTGAACCCAGGAGGTTGCAGTGAGCCAAGATCGCACCGCTGTACTCCAGCCTGGGCGACAGAGAGAGACTCTGTCTCAAAAAAAAAAAAAAAATTGGCTCTAAAATCCGAAGCTCTTTCTCAAACACTAATTGTACCTGAAATGCACCTTGCTTGTTCCACATCCTAAAAGGGTGCTGGATGGCAATGCCCAGCAAAGGGCATCTGCCTACAGTCACAGCCAGCCAAACAGCACAGTGGTAGACAGCAGATTCTACAGCCAGGCTGCCTGAGGGCCTGTCCTACCTTGTCCCCTTGCTACCTGTGTGACTTAGCGTAGGATACTTGACCTCTCATACGGTGGTTGTGGGTGCCTGGCTCACAATAAGAGCTCAGCAAGTGTTAGCTATAATTGTTATTAATTATCATCATCTATTTAACTATTGTCACTTTTTTTCCCCACAACTGGGAGAAATGCCGTGAAACAAGTGTAGGCCCCTTTCCAAAGTCCCACTTCCTAAGAACTTCAGAGAACTGCCGCTCTTAGCATAGACACAGGTGGATGCTAGGCTAGGACAGCCATCTCAGAGTATGATGCAAAGAAACCACTATCTCAGATGTTAGTTGTGGGGGTCTGGGGAGATGATTACAGGCTCACGTGCATGCTGTCTATAAATTCCTATGTACCTCTCCCTCACTCCTCACTTCCAGTCCACCCCAAATCCTGCTTAGTGTATCTCCAAAATAAATCCTTGCCAGGTGCGGTGGCTCATGCCTATAACCCCAGGACTTTGTGAGGCTGAGACCAGCACTTTGGGAGGATCACTTGAGACCAGGAGTTCGAGAGCAGCCTGGGCAACATAGTGAGACCCTATCTTTGCAAATAAAAATAAATTATTAAAATTAAAAATTAAGGCCAGGTGCGGTGGCTCACATCTGTAATCCTAGCACTTTGGGAGGCTGAGGTGGGTGGATCACCTGAGGTCGGGAGTTCAAGACCAGCCTGGCCAACATGGTGAAACCCCATCTTTAAAAAAAAATTAAATTAAATTAAAAATTAAAAGAAATAAAGTACAAAATAAATCCTGACACCACCCATTTCTCTCCATCTTCATTGCTTCACCTCCGCTCAGTCAGGGCTACCATCATCTCCCACCTGAACTGCTGCAAGACTCCCCCATCTGTTCCCCTGGCTTCCACTCTTATCTGCCCCCACAATGTGCTTTGCATGCCTCATGTGCAGGGATATTTTAAAACTATGACTATAGAAGCGATGTCACTCCCCCACTTAACCACCCCGGCCGCCGTCCCACCGCCACTGCCAGCTGCTTTCCACTGCACTTCAGATAAAAGCTGAAGTTCTCAGCAGCTTTAAAAGCCCCTGTGTGGCGGAGCCCCTGCCCACCTCTCCACAGAGCCACACTCCTCACTGGCTTCCTCTCTGTTCTTCAAACATGCTTTCTTCCTCGTTCAAAGAGCCAACTCCTTTTCAAGTCTGAGGGTCAATGATATTTCTTCAGAGAGGCCCTCTCTGACTGTCCTATCTAAATACTTCCCCAACCTGCCCCGTTTGCTTTCTTTCACGACATCAAGTTCATTGGCTTCATAGTGTTGGTTTCTATAATCAGGTATTGATTTGTTTGGTAATTTGTTTGGTTTCTTTTGTCTCCGCCTTCACTCTTCACCAATGTGAAGACAGAGGACTTGCACAAACAATGAAGAACTGAGGGGTATGTGGAATTTGATCACTAGGATTTGAGATCCGGGAGGAAAGAACGGACAGGAAGGAGGCAGAGGGAGAAATCCATAGATTTTTTTTTTTTAATTTTGAGATGGAGTCTTGCTCTGTCAACCAGGCTGGAGTGCAGTAGCACAATTTCACCGCACTGCAACCTCCACCTCCCAAGTTGAAGCGATTCTCCTGCCTCAGCCTCCCAAGTAGCTGGAATTACAGATGCGTGCCATCATGCCCAGCTAATTTTTTTGTATTTTTAATAGAGATGAGGTTTCATCATGTTGGCCAGACTGGTCTTGAACTCCTGACCTCAGATGACCCCAGCCTCTCAAAGTGATGGGTGTACAGGCATGAGCCACCACATTTGGCTGAAATCCATAAATTTTAAAGAATTTGATTCCAAGGTGTCAGAGTAAAGACATTTCTATTTGCTGTTCTTCTTAAAATATAAATAGGTAAAATTCCAAAACAATGAAAACAAGAAATTAACACAAAATTAGAAATTCAATGAAACAAAAATATCTGAAATCCCCTCCCCAAACATAGGAAGAACTAAAACTGATGGAGAAATGATAACTGATTCATCACAAAGGAAGAAGGACAACCTAAGTATTTGCATGATATGAAAACAGGATCAGACACAGTCCGTTTGTTTTGCAAAATTCCTGAAATGCTCAAGTATAGGCAGCAATTAATACAAAAGATAGGTGTAAGAGCTGAGCACAGTGGCCCGTGCCTATAATCCCAGCTCTTTGGGAGGCCGAGGCAGGCAGATCATGAGGTAAGGAGTTTGAGACCAGCCTGGTCAACATATGAAACCCTGTCTTTACTAAAAATACAAAAATTAGCTGGGCGTGGTGGCAGGCGCCTGTAAATCACAGCTACTTGGGAGGCTGAGGTAAGAAAATTGCTTGAACTCGGGAGGTGGAGGTTGCAGTGAGCCAAGATTGCACCATTGTACTCCAGCCTGGGCAACAAGAGCGAAACTCCATCTCTCTCTCTCTCTCACACACACACACACACACACACACACACACACAAAGAAAGGTGTAAGAGTAGTGCTATGCTTGGAAGGTTGTATAAGAAATAGTCAAGTTTCTACCTCTATGCTGCAGTCAGGCAAACCATCACCATACCTCTGCCTGATCATTCTTTGTAATGAAACTAGAGATTTCTTTTCTGGAGAAATCAAATGAAATTCTATCCAGAAGTTCTACTTCCAAATACAAGGAATTCCACAAATAGATGAAAAAGAAAATGGAAGGGAGGAAATTATCAAAGAAGTACACAAGAGAATTTGAAGGACATGAGTCTCTGGATTAAAAAATCCAGTGCTGACCAGGTGTGGTGGCTCATGCCTGTAATCCTAGCACTTTGGGAGTCCAAGGCAGGTGGACCATGAGATCAAGAGATGAGACTACCTGGCCAACATGGTGAAATCCTGTCTCTACTAAAAATACAAAAAAAAAAAAAATTAGCTGGGCATGGTGGCATGCACCTGTAGTTCCAGCTACTCGGTAGACTGAGGCAGGAGAATCACTTGAACCCGGAATGTAGAGGTTGCAGTGAGCTGAGATCATGCCACTGCACTCCAGCCTGGTGACAGAGCAAGATTTCGTCTCAAAAAAAAAAAAAAAAATCCAGTGCCGAAAACAAGGAATGAAGAAACACCTGGGGCAGTGACTCACACCTATATTACCAACACTTTGGGAGGCCTAGATGGGAGAATCACTTGAGGCCAGGAGCTCGAGACTGGCCTGGGCACCAGAGCAAGACTTCATCTCTACTTTTTAAAAATAAATAAATAAAAGAAGAAGAAAAAAGAATGAAGAAAGACACATATCAGGATATGTCATCATCAAAATTCACTAATAAATGAAAAAAAGATTCTAAAAACTTTGAAAGAAAAAATATAGCTAATATTTAAGGAATCATGTGAAACTGGAATCAACATTTTCAATAGCATCATTGGATGCTAGAGGATAGTGAAGCAATAACCTCTAAATTCTAAGTATATTTTCTACCTAGAATTTTATATGTAGCCAACCATTAATCAAGTATGAGAGTAAAATAAAGACGCTAAGGAGACTAAAATAAAATGTACTTCCTATGCACTCTTCCTCGGGGAGGCGCTGGAGTGTATGTTCCACAAAACTGAAGAAATAAATCAAAATAGAGTGAAACATGGATCCAACAAGAAGGGAATCCGGCAGAGAAGAGGAGGAAGGAAAGTCTCAGGATGAGAGTAATGGGGAGCTCCAGGACATCTGCTATAAAACCACAGGCCAACCGAGCCACATTGCAGATGGAAGCAGAAAGTCAAAGGCTCTAGCAGAAAACATCATCAAGAGACACTTACACTTAGAAGAGAGTGAATGAGATTCCTATGCATGAAACAAAGTGAGAAAAAAAAAGAAAGTAATGAGAGAAAACTTGGGCATTTTTTAAAAATTAGGCAGATAGAATATACCAACCAGATACCAACCAGATAAAAAGAAAATTTGGACAGGAAAGGCAACATAATCAGAGTGCACAATTTGGCTTAGCAGGGAACAGGGTTTACAAATTCATAAAAACAAAACTGAAAATGAATATTATCAGAATAGGAATGTAATTACATTATGAGAATAAAGAGAGGGAAAGAGGAGCTTAAATGAGCTATTATTCCATGAGAAGCCAATAGTTAATGTTTAAAATTGATGACTTGAGGATATTCATATTACTTAGAAATATGAATATGAGACAGACTTCCAGTTCTGTCAAATGGAATAAAAAATTTTAGACTTATTCTATAGCCTTATAAAACTATAAAAATAAAATATATGATGTAACTCTTTTTAGACACCAGACAGACAGTATCACAAGGATGTGGTCCTTGAGAGAAGGGAAATACACCAGGTGAGCCCCACATTCATCCCAGTTTTCTGCCTGGGAATACTTCCCAAACCAAGGCCAAGGGAAGTGGAGCCAAATAGAAAGCAACCATCTTTCTGGGTTAAGGAAACAGATTGGAGAAAAGGGCTGCTGTGGTAGCAACCAGGACTTGCTTGGAAAGATAACAGAGAGGAAGTCGTTGTGTAAAGAAGCAGCTCCATAAATCTGCATAGGCATCTGCTTTCATCTTCAGCTGAGTATTAAGCCATACATGCACAGGGCAAGATTTTGCCAAGTGTGGCAGAGAATATGTGAACTAATCAGAGAAGTTCTGAAAATTGGACGGTACTGGAAGAATTGGAGTTCTAACCAGGCAGACTGGAGATATTCCACTGAAATCCCAAGTATTCAGTTGAGACTCCAGAAAGCCATTGGAAACAATAGCTACTCCAGGCTTAAGAGTAAATGTTCAGCTAGATGTGTCCTAACAAAAACTTAAAGTAAGCCTTACTATGATCAGACTGACCCACTAGAAAATAACTTCTTTCCAGAAAAAAATTCAATGCCCTTTAAGAGAAAATAACAAATATAGATTATCAATAAATACAGCATAGCAGCTGGGTGCCGTGGCTCATGCCTATAATCCCAGCACTTTGGGAGGCTGAGGTGGGTGGATCACCTGAGGTCAGGAGTTCAAGACCAGCCTGGCCATCATGGTGAAACCCCATCTTTAAAAAAAAAAAAAGAAAAATAAATAAATACAGCATAGAATACCCAGTAAATAATCAAAAGTTATGAGATATGTTAAGAGACAGGAGAGTGTGACACATAACCTGGGAGAAAGTCTACAGAAACAAATTCAGAGATGACACAGATGTTGGAACTGGCAGGCAATTTTTTTTTAAATAGCTATTATAAATACATTTAAAGAGTATAAACAAAAAGATTATTGACACAGTGAGTGAACAAATGGGTGAAATCACAGTATAAAAAAGGAAAACTATAAAATATAACCAAGTGGAAATTCTAGAACTGAAAAGAAATTAATATCAATTCTGAAGTGAAAACGCCACCAGATGGGCTTAACAGCATATTGGAAACTACAAAGTAAGGTATTAGTGACTGGATGATAGGTAAATAGAAACTGTCAATACAAAACACAGGGAAAAAAAGACTGAAAAATATGAACACAGCTTTAATGACCTGTGGGCAACACCAAGTGATCCAACATACAGCTAATTGGAGGCTTGGCTATAGAAGACAGATCAAGAAATAATTTTTTTTTAAGAGATGGTGTCTCACTCTATTACCCAGGCTGGAATACAGTGGTGCAATCATAGACTACTGAAGCCTCGAACTCCTGTGTTCAACCAATCCTCTTGCCTCAGCCTCCCAAGTACCTAGGACTATAGGTATGCTCAAACATGCCCAGATAATTTTCAAAATTTTTTGTAGAGACAGGTTCTTGCCATGTTGCCCAGGCTGGTCTTGAACTCCTGGCTTCAAGAAATCTTTTCACCTTACCCCCACAAAAGGCTGGGATTATAGGCATGAGCCACAATGCCTAGCCCTGAAAAATATTTGAGTATAGAATGGCCAAAATTTTCTAAATTTAAAGAAAAATATCAGCCTAGCTATCTAAAAATCTCTTTAAACTCCAATCAGAATAAAAACAAAGAATACTACACCTAGGTCCATCATGATCAATTTGCTAAGAACTCCAGATACAGAAAAAAATCTTAAAAGCAACTGGGGTGGGAGGGGAAGATGATACATGATAACAAATGGTGAACAATTTTTCATAACCAATAATGTAAGTCAGAAGACAAAGAAATGGCATAAATCACTGAAAGACAAAACCCAACAACCTAGAATTTCATATCCAGTGAAAATATCATTTAAAATATAGGTAAAATATTTACAGAAAATAATATCTGAAGTCAAGAGGGGAGAAAAACAATTTTTTTTTTTTGAGACAGAGTCTTACTCTGTCAACCAGGCTAGAGTACAGTGGCATGATCTCAGCTCACTGCAACCTCTGCCTCCCAGGTTCAAGAGATACTCCTGCCTTAGCCTCCTGAGTAGCTGGGATTACAGGCACCCACCACCACACCCAGCTAATTTTTGAATTTTTAGTAGAGATAGGGTTTCACCATGTTGGTCAGGCTGATCTTAAACTCTTGACCTCGTGATCTGTCTGCCTCAGCCTCCCAAAATGCTGGGATTACAGGCAAGAGCCACCACGCCCGGCCAAAAAACAATTTTTTTAATGGAATAATCAAAAACAAATAGCAAGATGTTAGCCTTAAAGCCAACCAAATCAATAATTATATTAAATGTAAATAGATTAAAAGGCAGAGATTAACAAACTGGATTTTTTTAAAAAAGAGCATTTGTATAATGCTTATAAGATAAATACAAAATATTGCCAGACTCAGTGGCTCACACCTGTAATCCCAGCACTTTGGGAGGCTGAGGTGGGCGGATCACCTGAGGTCAAGAGTTCGAGACCAGCCTGACCAATACAGTGAAACTCCATCTTTAAAAAAAAAAAAAGATAAATACAAAATATGGAAATATGATATAATTACTAGAAGAATGAGTATAAAGAGTAGAAAGTGGTTGTCTCTGAGAAAAGACAGAGGAAAAGAGAAACTATTGGTTCTTCATGTAAACCTTTTCAGCACTATTTGTAATCTTAAACCACTTGCTTGTAATATGCTAAAAATATATATTTTTAGAAATGGAATGAATTGTTCTGGGAGTGCTTTATAAGATGGCACTTATCCTTTATCATTTTTTGAAGCATGTGAAAAAACGTGAGGAGGCTGGGTGGGGTGGCTTATGCCTGTAATCCCACTACTTTGGGAGGCCAAGGCAGGAAGATTGCTTGAGGCCAGGAGTTCAAGAACAGCCTGGGCAACAGAGCAAGATCCTGTCTCTATAAGTTTGTTTGTTTGCTTGTTTGTTTGTTTGTTTGTTTTGAAATGGAGTCTTGCTCTTCCTCCTGACTGGATTGCAGTGGTGTGACCTCAGCTCACTGCAGCCTCTACCTCCCAGGTTCAAGCAATTCTCCTGCCTCCCTAGTAGCTGGAATTACAGGTGCCCACCACCAGGCCTGGCTAATTTTTGTATTTTTAGTAAAGACAGGGTTTCACCCTGTTGGCCAGGCTGGTCTTGAACTCCTGACCTCAAGTCATCCTCCCACTTTCGCCTCCCAAAGTGCTGGGATTACAGGTATCAGCCACCTTGCCTGGTCTACAATTTTTTTTTTAAGCTGGATAAAGCCAGGTGCAGTGACTCATGTCTGTAATTCCAGCACTTTGGGAGGCCAAGGTTGGAGGATCACTTGAGTCTATGAGTTCAAGACCAGCCTTGGCAACATAATGAGACCTCATCTCTACAAGAAATAAACAAAATTAACTGGGCATGGTGATGCTTGACTGTGGCTTTAGCTACTCAGGAGGCTGAGGTGGGAGGATTGCTTAAGCCTGGGAAGTCAAGGCTGCAGTGAGCCAAGGTCATGCCACTGCACTTCAGCCTGGTGACAAAGCAAGACCCTGTCTCAAAAAAAAAAAAGAAAAAGAAAAAAACCTGGGTGTGGTTGCATATGCCTGTACTCCTACCTACTGAAAAGGCTAAGGCAGGATGATTTCTTGAGCCCAGGAGTGTACAGTGAGATATGATCACACCACTACACTCCAGCCTGGGTAACCAGGTGAGACATTGTCTTTAAAAAAAAAAAAAAGCGATGAGGTACACAAACAAGGGAAAAAAGCCATTCTACCCAGAAAAGCAAATGAATTGTAAATGTGATATTATTTGCTCACAATTTCTAGGTAGACAGGTCAGGTACAGGCTAACATAATGACCTCAACAAAAGCACATAAACCTGAAAACCAAACCCAGGAGTGTTTCTTCTCCAGTTATTTATGCCATCTGGAAATCAGTGGGTTTCAGACTGTAATCACAGGTGGTCTCACTTAAGCCTTCTGTTACTCTATTGGTAGTTGAGATTTATAGACATTAAAGTAACAAATTGTTTTTTGAATACCCATTATATGCAAGGGCCTGGGCTAAACATTACATGGGGGACACAAAGTGTAAAACAAGTTAGAGAAGCTTACTATCAATCTCACTCATTTACCTTTTCCTTCAGTGACACAAGAGTACAATAAACTCTTTTACCAGCCATTGAATGATGCAGTGAATTGTTATAGAATAGACTCTAAAGAATCATGCATCCCTTATCCATATATTTGGGTAACTCCCTCCTACATTGAGTCTATATGCTTGAATATGTGCCTCGCTTTGGCCAATGGGACATTGGTAAACATAATACAAGCAGAGGCTTGAAAAGTGTTTGCTTGTGCATTGAGGCTTGGTCTCTCTCTTTCACTGCCTTTGGAACACAATATCTTAAGAAGGCCAGGTTAAACTTCTGGAGATACATGAACCAACCAACAACCAGCACTAATTAGCAGATATGTGAGTGAGACTATCTTAGACCATGTAGCTCTAGCTATACTGTTGAGTGAGTCTAGGTGAGACCAGCAGAAGAACCATCCTGTTGAGCCCAGCCAAAATTGCTGATGCACAGAATTATCAGTAAATACAATGGTTATTGTTTTAGGCCAATAAATGTTTCTGGTTGTTTCTACCACAGTGGTTAACTGATACAAATGGGATCATCTGGCTGTCACAAGGACATAACAGCATGCCTTGAATATGTCTTTAAAATCTAACAATTTTGGTTTTTGGGTTTTTTTTTTTTTTAAGCACTGTGATTTGTAAAAATCTAACAATTTTGTGTTAGAGTTTACTCAGAGAAGACGAACCATTAGTAGGCTATTACACATATACCACATACACCCACACACACACACACACACACATACACACACACAATAAGGGATTTGTTAAATGCAATTATGCAATTGTAGGATCTAATCAGTCTCCATAAGGCTATTGTTTTACCATCTAATGCTAAAATTTCAGCATTCTAGAATTTCAAATTCTAGAATTTCAGCATTCATCGGTCCACAGGAAGATGGATATAAAGTAGGACAAGACAGGACCCACAAGCATCCATTAGGATCCAGAAGGATGGACTGAAATGCATTGATTTTTGCCACCTCTGACATTAGTGTCCTGCAGGAGAAGCTGGTGCCCTCACCATGCAGCTGAATACAAGAGTCAGAGTTGGCCCAGAACTCAGAAAAGCTGAAAAAGGATCCAAGGGAAGGTGGAGCCATTTCAAGCCTGGCTGCTGCCCACACCAACAAGGGAAGCAGGCAGTTAAGTAACAATCTGTGTAAGCTACAAAACATCTTTGTTTCACTTCCACCCTCCAAGTTCACACAGCTATCTCTTTGGGGGCCTACATTAACTGGAGAAGCACACAAGAGGGAATTCTGGGAAGTTCAGCCTAGCCAAGTTGACATACTACAAAACTGCCATCCATTCAGAAAGGTTCACACTGAAAAATGCCTCTCTCCCACCTTTGTTTCTCCATTTCCCTGCCTTCGAACAACCTTTTATCAGCATCAGTTTCTTGTGTTTTCATCCTGAAACATTCTATGCACACACAAATATCCAGCACTTGTTTTATCTTACACTAAAGATCACATGTGGCTGGGAATAGCGGCTCACACCCGTGTAACCCCAACACTTGGAAGGCTGAAGCTAAGGATCACTTGAGCCCCGAAGTTCAAGACCAGCCTGGGCAACATAGTGAGAAAAAATAAATTAAAAATAAATTTGAGGCCAGGTGTGGTGGCTCATGCCTGTAGTCCTAGTACTTTAAGAGGCCAAGGCAGGAGGATCACCTGAAGTCAAGAGTTCAAGACCAGCCTGGCCAACATGGTGAAACTTTGTTTCTACTAAAAATGCAAAAATTAGCCAGGTGTGCTGGCAGGTGCCTATAATCCCAGCTACTCCAGAGGCTGAGGCAGGAGAATTGCTTGAACCCAAGAGGCAGAGGTTGCAGTGAGTCAAGATTGTACCACTACACTCAGCCTGGGCAACAGTGAGACTCCGTCTCAAAAATAAATTAATTAATTTCAAAAAATTTTAGCAGCACATGGTGACACATGTCTTTAGTCCCAGTTACTCAGGAGACTGAAACACAAAGATCGCTTGAGCCCAGGAGAACTAGGCTTCAGTGAGCTATGACTGTACCACTGCACTCCAGCCTGGGTTACAGAGCCAGACCTTGTCTCTAAAAAAAAAACGAAACAAAACAAAACCAGATCACACACTATACCCACTGATCAATATCTTGCTTCTTTTTTTTTAACTAAACAATGTATCTTAGAAAAGTTTCTCTTTGCATAGATAAATATTTGCATTTTTTGGTTGTTATATTTTATAAATTTTGATAAAATAGAGACAGAGTCTTGCTATGTTCCCCAGGATGGTCTTGAACTCCGAGCTTCAAGTAATCCTCTTGCTTTGGCCTCCCAAAGTATGCCTTTTTTTTTTCTTTAACAGCTGCATAGTATCCCACTGCGTGGCTATATTATGACCTGTTTAATTAGACCCTTATTGATGAACATTTATATTATTTTGAATGTTTATGGCCGGGCGCAGTGGCTTACGCCTGTAATCCTAACACTTTGGGAGGCCGAGGTGGGTGGATCACCTGAGGTCAGGAGTTCAAGACCAGCCTCGCCATCATGGTGAAACGCCATCTTAAAAAAAAAATAAAAAAAAAAGTTTACTCTGTTATACCATCTTACTAAGAATGGACTTGCACTAGAGTAAATGTCTTTATAATTGATGCTTATTGTCAATTTAGTATGATATCAACCAAAATTGAGGCCGGAATGGAGGCTGATGGTGCCAATCAGTGCACATGGGCTGCAGTTGCAATAAAGTTGCTCTGAAACACTCAATTCACTTTAATGCACACCACTTATAAATTCATTTTACACCTTCTGTGGACCTGTACCTTTTTCTGTCCTTGCCTTGATCATGGGCTACAACTGAGATTGTTTTACAGCATCCTGATAATCTTCCCAATGAATAGTAATAACAAGCAATTTAATATTTACGGGATCACTCTCTAAAATTCCTCATCAGCAAAAATTTACTTAATGATATAAATGTGATCATCAAAAACACAGTAACATGGAAATCTACTGACAGGTAAAACAAGTGATTGACAAAGCTGAAAAATCCTTAATGGTTCTGCCATCTTTTTTTCTTCTTTTTTCTTTTTTTTTTTTTTTTGAAATGGAGTTCTGCTGTCACCCAGGCTGGGGGGCAATGGCACAATCTTGGCTCACTGCAACCTCCCCATCCTGGGTTCAAGCGATTATCTTGCCTCAGCTTCCCGAGTAGTTGAGGTTACAGGTGCCCACCACCACACCCAGCTAATTTTTGTATATTTAGTAGAGACAGGGTTTCACCATGTTTACCAAGCTGTCTTGAACTCCTGACCTCAGGTGATCTATCCACCTTGGCCTCCCGAAGTGCTGGGATTGCAGGTGTGAGCCACCGCACCCGGCCCGGTTCTGTCATCTTAATGTTACCTTTGCCAGCAGTGGACCTTGCAACTATCAGATGGAAGACAAGCTATTTGAGCAAAGAAATGTGACACTCACAGAGACAGATTGGCCAGTTTCTTTTAATAAGAACATTTTCATTGATTTTTCCATTATTAAGTGTTTGCTTAAAGGCCCTTCATCCCAAAGAGTTTTATAAATATCACATTTACTTCATTCACACTTTTAAAGATTTAGACCTCTCTGGAGAGAAAATATTTTTCTTTTAGAAGTCATGGCTTTAAAATATAGGCAAGACATGTTCCCAAAAGACCAAAACAGAGCCACTCATAATAGTACACTCCAAAGCAGTTTGTGCTACTGGCCTAAGAAAAGCCCTCGAATTGCAGAAAGAAATCTGAAAATCGTGACCTCTGAGCCTTCCACCCAGCCTCCTGGAGCCTTTTCTGGCCCTCCAGATCCTTGCCGTCTCTAACAGCCTGTGGCTCTAAAAGGCACTTAGTAGATAGTATGTCAAAAGGTCCAGAACCCAGAGAGTCAAGATTTTGAGCCAGGAAAGAGCGGTCTCAAGAAATCATGTAAAGTCTCTTTTGGCCAACACAAAATGTAAAAGCATGAAAATAGGGGAAATGAGTTGGACTCAGACTGGGGAGACCCTGGAATGCCAGATTAGTGAGAATCAAGTAAAGTAATTCCACAAGAGGATTGGTCCCAGAGAGTGATTCCATATGAAAATACCTAATCTGGGACCTTGGGGAGGAAGAAATATTAATAGCCATCTTATAGATGGGTCCACACAAGCCTGGTTGAGGAGTATTAGAATTAGGACTGGAGAGTGGCTGATTTCCAGGTCTGTGCTTCAGCTATCTAGCGAGCATGGCTACTTACAGGGCTCAAAAGATTTACAAACACATTAGGAAGGCTCAGCAGAGCCAAAAGCCAGGCGTGCTCCCCTTTCCCAGGCCTGGTCTCCTTCAAGAAAGGCTACAGCAAAACTGAGCCATTGGCCTCCAGCCCCATCATGAATCAAGTACAGTGAGAATGCTTCATGAGCTGAGTCCAAACAAGCTCCCACTGGGGCCTATAGACCAGCTCCTAATTAATAGGCTCTTGGCCCACAAGTAAGAGTAAAAAAAAAATTTGCAACGATGAAAGGAAGACAAAGGAGGAGGGGGCTCACAAAGAAAGCAGAAGGGAAAATTATGATGGGAAGATGGATCCAGGTCTCAAGTTAGCTAGCAAAGCCATAACTCAAACCTGTATTTATTTGTTCAAGTCAGATGTGAACAACTACATAAATTTGATTCCTGATTTTGTAATTCAGCCTACACAGCAAAATCTGAGAAAGCAACTGTGTTGATAGGTTTCAAAAAGGCAGACAAATCTCCATCCGTTAATATTTTGCTCATGCCAGCTTGAGGCACAGCTAGTGCTAAGGTCTGGGAGAGTTCACGCAGAGGCGGGGAGTTGCAGAAGAGCCAGACAGAGGTGGAGAAATGAGGAGACTGCCCTGACAATCTGGCTTCTGAGTGTCACTCTGAGATTCCTAAATGGACATGCCTTCTGGGAACTCTTTCTTCTCCTCACTTTCAGAGGATTCAGGGCCACAGACCAGAGAGGGGTTGGGTTGTTGTCAAAAGTGCTGGCAGATTAGAAGAGGGTGCCAAGGGCCGGGCGCGGTGGCTCACACCTGTAATCCAAGCCCTTTGGAGGCCAAGGAGGGCGGATCACCTGAGGTCGGGAGTTCAAGACCAGCCTGATCAACATGATGAAACTCCGTCTTAAAAAAAAAAAAAAGAAGAAGAGGATGCCAAGGGCACAGAAAACAAGAGACTATTTTAGAATAACCAGGAACACGACTTCAGAATGTTTAGAATCTTTCATTTGTTTTTACATCTGATGTGCCTTCCTGTTGCCCGTCTTTTGGCATAAATTTTCCGGCCTGATTATGTCTTCACATACTAGAGAAATTTGTAATAAGGAACATTAGTCTTCAGAGACCAGTTATCAGGACAGTCAATGACAGACTTCCATCAACAATTGGTCAGCGTTCTTAAAATGTGTGAGTTGAAGTTTTGGAACCAATAATGTCCTTTTTTCTTTTCTTTTGAGACAGAGGCTCACTCTGTCACCCAGGCTGGAGTGCAGTGGCACAATCTTGGCTCACTGCAACCTCTGCCTCCCAGGTTCAAGCGATTCTCCTCAGCCTCCCAAGTAGCTGGGATTACAGGTGTGCACCACCATGCCCAGTTAATTTTTGTATTTTTAGTACAGATGGGGTTTCACCATGTTGGCCAGACTGGTCTCAAACTCCTGACCTCAAGTAATCCACCCATCTCATCCTCCCAAAGTGCCGGGATTACAGGAGTGAGCCAGTACACCTGACCAATAACACCTTTTGTGATAGAAACAGTGCTGGCTGGACAGGCGCAGCAGCTCAAGCCTGTAATCCCAGCACTTTGGGAGGCTGAGGCAGGATGATCATCTGAAGTCAGGAGTTCAAGACCGGCCTGGCCAACATGGTGAAACCCCATCTGTACTAGAAATACAAAAATTAGCTGGGGATGGTGGTGCACACCTATAATCCCAGCTACTCGGGAGGCTGAGGCAGAAGAATCACTTGAACCTGGGAGGCGGAGGTTGCAGTGAGCAGAGATTGCGCCATTGCACTCCAGCCTGGGCAATGGAGCAAGATTCTGTCTCAACAAAAAAGAAAAAGAAAGAAAAGAAACAGTGTTACAAGTGGAGATTAAGTCCCTGTGCTAGTTCCCAAAGTCTATTTAATAAAGTTCTTAAATATCACGTGTGCATTTGCAATGAAAAATATGTAATATTGGAAATAACTGTTGTCAAATTATGTTTTAATTGTGGATTACGCTTGAAGTAAAATTACAGAGGCTATCATGGGAAATCAATTTATGATAGTGTCTTCAAGGCAAAAGGGAGTCTGAATTCCATCTCACTTGGAAGTAGAACTTGGAACTTGGGAGAAAGTCACACAGAAAACATACATTCACACACCCTGAGTGCTGCAGCAGAACATGTTTATTCAGGGAATACTTTTTTCTCAGGGGCCCTAGTGGGAGAACAAGGCTGGTGGTTCTCATGTATAAGATATTTCTAGTATGTTTCTGTATCAGAGATGTTTAATTTGGAAAAAAAAAGCCTATTTAATTTCTCAAATGGTAAAGAAAGTTTTAAGCCAAGTTTATGTCTTTCCTAATACGTTTCCTCCTAAGGCTTTAATCTTCTATGGTTACCACACCAGCCGCTGGGCTGGCTTTTCCTTCCGAGAGGCAGCAGAGCACATCGGTCCTGCTCCTGGATCGTCGCTACCAACTGAATGACTTTGGACCCGGCAACTTCATTTACTTACTCCTCTATCCAATCAAATTGAAAATGAGGATAGTAACCTAGGTCAACCTCACAGAGTCATGGTAAGCTCTAAACGCACTAATAATACTGCCCTCCTTTTCTGTAATACTTTAGTTTTGTTTGTTTGTTTGTTTGTTTGTTTGTTTTTTGAGACGGAGTCTCACTCTGTCACCCAGGCTGGAGTGCAGTGGCGCAATCTTGTCTCACTGCAACCTCTGCCTCCTAGGTTCAAGGGATTCTCCTGCCTCAGCCTCCCCAGCAGCTGGGTTTATAGGGGCGTGCCACCCGCCTTTTTTTTTTTTTTTTTTTTTTGTATTTTTAGTAGAGATGGGGTTTCACCGTGTTAGCCAGGATGGTCTCTGTCTTCTGACCTTGTGATCTGCCCGCCTCAGCCTCCCAAAGTGCTGGGATTATAGGCATGTGCCACCACGCCTGGCCAATACTTTAGTTTTTTAAATACATTCACACATTTTATTTTTCTGCCAATTTAAGGGAAAAAAAAAACCTAACTATTTAGACTTTAACACCCTCCAAGGGGCCAAAGCTGAAGGAAACAGGTAACAAGGCACTTGGCAGCTCCTGTGCCCACCCGACACAGTGCTGCCTGCCCACCTCTTGTTGTTCTAACACCAGCTGGAGAGATGACTGGTAAAAACACTGTATTTTGTGTTTCTTCTTCAATAACTCGCTCACATGCATAAAGAAGCCCCAAGTTTTGATTGTGGAGAGAGTTAAGAAGCATGTTATTCTCACTCAAACACTTTCACAAATAAGTTTCCCTTGGCCAGGTGCAGTGGCTCATGCTTGTTATCCCAGCACTTTGGGATGCCAAGGCAAGAGAATCACTAGTGGCCATGAGCTCAAGACCAGCCTGTGCCACATAGCGAGACCCCATATCTACTTTTTTTTAAAGAAAAATAAATAAATTTCCCTACATCGCCAGTGACAGGCACAGGATCTAATCCATCCAGGTGTACCCATCCACGTATTGCATGTGCTTAGCGGGTTCATGGAAAACCAGAGTCCCTCTTCCTTCAGCACGTGGCAACATGCAGGGCCACCTACTGTCCACAACGTGCCAATTTCTTTTCTTGTTGCCCAGGCTGGAGTGCAGTGTCGCAATCTCTGCTCACCGCAACCTCACCTCCCGGGTTCAAACGATTCTCCTACCTCAGCGTCCTGAGTAACTGGGAATACAGACATGCACCACCATGCTCGGCTAATTTTTTCTATTTTTAGTAGAGATGGATTTGTCCATATTCAGCAAGTTCAGGCTAGTCTCGAACTCCCAACCTCAGGTGATCCACCTGCCTCGGCCTCCCAAAGTCCTGGGATTACAGGTGTGAGCCACTGCGCCCGGCCAATGTGTAAATTTCTTGCTCTGTGGTCACCCTCAATTCACACCTGGATGGGACACAGCAAGTGCACAAAAAAGTCATGACTCAAATGGCAGTCATTAAGACCACACTCAACCGTGGAGTCACTGGGTTAATCATAAATCATTGTCCTCGCCTAGTCCTTAAGACCAGAGTTCGCCCTTTCCAAAGCAAGTCCACGTCCTCCCTTTGAGTAATGGGTCTGACAACCCCAACTCAAACACAAGCCTGCCCACCACGCAGACTTATCAGGGCTGCTGGCGGGCGCAGGAAGGTGCAGCGGGAGAACAAGGGCCCCTGTCGCAGGGTCGGGCGTTATCGGTGGGACGGGGCCATGGCTTGTTTTCCTTTCACTGAGCGTGTGAGCTGGTGCCCGTGTACAGTACCAGGCGGTGTAAAAGGTGGTTGCTGGTCCCCTCTGTTTGTGAGGGCTGTTGACACAAGGTGGGGTCTGGGTGATGGAGGCTGATTCCCGCCCTATTTTTCTGATAGCCATACATGAGAGAAATCCTACAGGCCCCTTTGCCCCGAGCTTGGGAGTTCCATCTTGCTGGGGAAGGAGGATTTTTGCATCCTGGGAAGAGCTGAGCTTTCCCCTTCAGTGGAAACCACGCACAAGAGAGAGCACGTCAAAGAAAAGGGGTTTTGGCCGGGAGCGGTGGATGGCTCACACCTGTAATCCCAGTACTTTGGGAGGCGTAGGCAGGTGGATCACTCGAGGCCAGGAGTTTGATACTAGCCTTGCCAACATGGTGAAACTCCTTCTCTACTAAAAATACAAAAAGTAGCCAGGTATGGTGGTGCATGCCTGTAGTCCCAGCTCCTCAGGAGGCTGAGGCAGGAGATTCAGTTGAACCTGGGAGGCAGAGGTTGCAGTGCAACAGAGTGAGACTCTGAGAAGAAGAGGATGAGGAGGAAGAGGTGGAAGAAAGAAGAGGAAGAAGAAGAAGAAGAAAGAGGAAGAGGAAGAGAAGAAGAAGAAAGAGGAAGAGGAAGAGAAGAAGAGGAAAGAAGAAGAAGAGGAAGGGGAAGAGGAAGAAGAAGAAGAAGAAGAGTGGGAGGTGGGGCAAAAAACAAAGAAGAAGAAGGAGAACAAGAAGAATAAAGAAGAGGAGAAGATAAAGAAAAGAAAAAGTGGCGGCTTATGCCTGTAATCCCAGCACTTTGGGAGGCCAAGGCAGGAGGATCACAAGGTCAGGAGTTTGAGACCAGCCTGACCAACATGGTGAAACCCCAACTCTACTAAAAATACAAAAATTAGCTGGGTGCGGTGGTGCATGCCTGTAATCGCAGCTACTCAGGAAGCTGTGGCAGGAGAATAGTTGAACCCAGGAGGTGGGGGTTGCAGTGAGCCAAGATCATGCCACTGCACTTCAGCCTGGGCAACAAGAGCAAAAACTCTGTCTCAAAAAAAAAAAAAAAAGAAAGAAAAGGGAAGGGGGTTTTAGTGAAATATCACATGCAACAGTACCATGGAGAAAAGGCACTCAGAACTTGAGAACTGCTGCGGAGAGGGGGCCTATAGTTCTTCCATCAAACACTTGTCTCACCCTGGGGCCCACAAGACAGACTAAGGAAGGGCCTGTTCCCCAAGCAGAACTTTAGCTCTAAGGCCAGACCATGCCTTGAAGTATGTCCCATTTTCTGTAGTAATTCACCTGATCCATGGAATCACGAGGGATCGCATGGAAGTTACTTGGATTCTGCTGCCTGTAGTCCCTTTGGGAGTAAATACAGTATTTACTTCAATTAAAAACGCCACACGGCCTACCTGACCTGATTCAGGGCCATTGGCATGTTTGGAAATTACCCTTTCTCCTAGCCTAAATTTCTCCTTCCTACCTCAATTTTCTGTTTTCTTGTGGTACAGTTGTATAGTTGTAAGCTGCTTATAATTCATACTGGAAAGGGGTGAGCTGGAAGTCCAAAGTAAAATACTTGTAGAAAGGAGCTTTACATGCCCTTTCAGGACAGAATTTCAAACAGTTCTATGGGAAGTCCTTCAAGCTGTGTTAAAACTATGATGAATTTGGTGGAGGAATTTGGCAGTGAAATCAGGTTTAGGGACTTTGGGAAATTGGGAGAGACCTAATTTTCCTTTGGGTTAAAATAGAAGTCATGACTCCACGTCTTTTTTGAGCTAGTTTGGGCTTTGGGCTCAGGCTCAAATCCCACCCCCTTCACTTACTAGCTTGTAGCCTGGGCACGTGACCTCACCTCTCTGAGGCTAAGGTTTGCTCTCCAGGACTATGTAGGTCATATCCGCCAAGGGTTACTGAGTTCATGCATGTGACTGTCCCTGGCACAGCGCACAGGGGGTTCACAGATTTTCCAATCCTCCTTTTGTTTCCAAGCTACTCTCTTGTCATCCTGCAACCATGACATATTTTCTTTAAAATATATCACAGCAGTGCTGGGATCTGTGGCTCATGCCTGTAATCCCAGCTCTTAAGGAGGCAGAGACGGGAGGTTAGCTTGAGTCCAGGAGTTTAAGACCTGCCAGGGCAATATAGGGAAACCTCATTCTCAAAAAAACAAACAAACAAAAAAACAACAAAAAAAAAGTTTTTAACCCAGGTACCTGTATAAAATATATATATATATATATATATATATATATATATATATATATATATATATAAAATCAATCACAGCATCAGACCAGAAAACAAATAGCACCTATGTTGCCTCCAATGGAAAGTGCATTTTGTTCAGTGGTATATTAGTGTGGGAGCTAGTGCAGTGGTTAAGACAGAAATTTAGGCCAGGCCCAGTGGCACATGCCTATAATCCCAGCACTTTGGGAGGCCAAGGCAGACAGATCACCAGGTCAGGAGATCAAGACCATCTTGGCCAACATGGTGAAACCCCATCTCTACTAAAAATACAAAAATTAGCCAGGTGTGGTGATTGCACCTGTAATCTCAGCTACTTGGGAGGCTGAGGCAGGGGAATAGCTTGAACCCGGGAGGCGGAGGTTGCAGCGAACCAAGACCATGCCACTGCACTCCAGCCTGAAGACAGAGCAAGACTCCGCCTCAAAAAAAAAAACGAGAGAGAGAGAGAGCAATTTATGAGGGCCAGGGAGTCTGGATTCCAATTTAAGTTCCACGTACAAGCTCTAGGTCTTGGGCCCAATACCTAATCTCACTAGGCCTCAGTTGCTTCATCTGTAACAGTGGTAGTATTATACATATTATATACGTTTGAAGAATCAAATGAGAGAGTCCAAGTGAAGTGCTTTTTTTAGTGCTTGGCATAATATATTAGGTTGGTGCAAAAGTCACTGCTGTTTTTGCAATTACTTTTAATGGCAAAAACCACAATGGCTTTTGCACCAACTTGGTAATAAGCATCCAAGTAACATTAGATATGGTTAGTATTTATCATACTATAATTATTGTTGTGGTTATGGTTGGTTTTGCTATTATGGGGTCATCGTTATTCAGATGGGGAGCAACAAAAAATTGGTTTAGCTCCTTGAATCTCAAATTTACTGCTATAACTTTATTAATAATTGTAGTAGTCTTGATAAAAAATTTTCCCTCTCTACCTCCTATGGGTCAGTAGCAATTTGATATTATGTGTTATTACTTAATTAGAGTCAGGCATTGTGCTAAGTGCTTTCCATGAATTCTCTCATTGAATCTACCTCACAACCTGTAAACTCAGTTATTTATTGTCCCATTTCACAGCCAAGAAAAAAGGTTTAGTGAGAGGAGGTCACACTGGAAGTGGCAGATGAGAGAAGTCCATAAACTAGCTGGACCTCAGGGGCTGAAAGGATTAGACCGATATGATCTCTAAGAGTCCCACCCAGCACCATCATCTATTATTTTGAATTGATAATAGTTTTGCTTTATTACTATCCACCGTATATGTGAATATGTTCTATGTGGATAGAGTCTAATGTATAAAGAAAGCTATTGTGACTTTTATAAAAGACTTTGCTCTAGCAAATTCTATGTAAATAGGATGATATCTTTCTGTGTCTCTTGTCTCTGTGCTCCCAAAGCCTTCAAATAACTTTGCCTCCATCTCCAGCACACCGTCTCCTTCCTACATACTCCTAGCCTTCCTAACTTCTCCCTTCTACCAACAGCGTCTGCAGCCTCCCCTCCTCCCCCTGCCATCCCTACACCCAGACCCGAGGCACATTCCATCTGCCACCAAGTCCTCATGGCTATTTCTGTCCACGTTATCAAGACCCAAATCCAACCAGCAACACTCCTCACTTGGAGTCCAAAGTCATCACTTCAGAAAGGCTGAAGAACTCTGCAAACGTAAGCTGCTGCTATTATCCTCTCCATATAGATCCATACGCTGGTTATTTGTTCCTTGAGGAAAGGAATTTTAAACATTAACATACATACAGATTACTAAGGTATCTCATTAAATGAAGATTATTCTTAGGTTGCTCTGGGGTGGAGCCTGAGGTTCTGCATTTTGACAGCTCCCTGGATGCTGCTGGTCCCAGACCATACCCTCATCTCAGTTATAGCTCTCAACACTCCTTCAAGGAAGGAATATTGCTCACATTTTATAAATGATCAATGGGCAAGAGAGGTTAAGAGATGTATCCAAGGTCCTAGAGCCAGGGGGTAGCAAAGCTGGGATCTGAACCCAGCTAGATCTTTCTGACTCCATACAACAAAAAAGAAAAGAAAAAAAAGAGTAATACGCATACACACACACACACCCGGGCATGTATACATCTGTTTAATGATAGCAAACATATTTCATTCTTTATCTCATTTTAACAGCATGACCCTCATAAATGCCTAGAGAAACTTTCAGTCCCACATGTTGTCAGAACTTAATAAACATTCAATCTGTAGGTGGAGAAAGAATGTCCAGGACCTCTTCCTTTCCTTAGGAGCAGCGTCATGAAGCCCCTTCCTAAAGGTTTTCCTTGGGACTCCGTACTTTACTTCTGTTACTGATTAAACTTATTGACTCTAGAACTTTTTTGCCTCTAGCAATCCAGTCCCATAGCGAACCTGACAGATGCGGATTTCCTAATTAGTCTGAATTATGAAAGTGAGGGGTGAATAACAGCGACCATTGGTGGTGAGTCACTGCATCTCATGAAGTAGAAACAGGATGTTGTTAAGTCAGCAAAAAACGGGGATGCAGCCTTGCTTCTCCATGGGGGGAATCTCCTCTGCGGCAGCCACAAGGCAGTCCAACGCTGGCTGCCTTTTCAGGGCCCTGTAATCCAGCTGGAAGAGGTGTGTAGGGTAGGAAGGAGGACAGTAAGACACAAACAAAAAACACACATGGCAAAGCAGCAAAAGCACAAAAGAGCCTTGCCAGGCAGCCCTCCTGCGAGGGGAGAGTGGATGCCATCGGAGGCTGAGGACGTGCTCCCGGGAGCCGGGTGGGCAGGAAGGTACCGTGAGGAGGCAAGACTTCAGCTGGGACTAGAAGGGAGAAGGAGATTTGGAGATAATGATGTTCCAGGTAGAAGTCATGGGCCACCCAGACAGACCCCCAGGAGATGTGGGAATGAACCAGTTATTCTCAGGATGGAGCGGAGGTGGGAGGGATCCCTGCCCATGAGACAGGGCAAAGAAATCTGGGTGGGCGGCCTGCTTAGTGGAGAGTTGATGACCTAGGGGTCCTTGCAAGCCAGGCCAGGGAGCATGGCCATCACACAGTCGGGGAGTGACTTGAGGCAGACAGCAGGCCAGGGCGTAAGTAGCAGACAAGCCATTACAGTCAGGCGAAGTGGCTTTGGAGCCTGGCTTCGCTGCGTAATAGGTACAAAATAGGCAGGGACACCCTTGTTTAAACTTTAGGTTCTTCCATCTGTAACTTGGGCGGGCCTGTTATGTATTGTCCCAGGGCTTTTCTGGGGTCCCTCCTGGCATCAGAGAACAGGAATCAAGTCCAAACAGACCTGGAGAGGCAGAAACACCAGGCCCTTTCCCAGGTGCCTGTCATAGCTCTCTGCCCAGGACCTTTCAGAGGCCAAACAGGAAGGAGGACAGGGTGCCACCAGTCACCCCGGGTAGGACACTTCTGACCTTTGCGGGATATGTGCCAGAGGTCCAAATGAAGGATATTCAGTTTGCCTTTTTGCTAACAGATTAGATGAACAAATAGTACAAGGCCTCCCAGAACAATGAGCCCAAGAAAGGGCTGGGCCAGAAAAGATGTGCATCTGGGATTCCTGACTCCCAAAGCGCAAGGCCCAAAGGCCGCCTGGGTGAAAGTTCTGAGTCCAGCTGGGAGGGAGCTGCTCAGGCCTGCTCCTTCCTGGAGGATTTCAAAAGCTATTCCTGGCCTCCAGCTCGGAGGACTGTGCGCCTTCAAGGATTCGTTATTCAGTAAGAAGTCAGATGCTATTTGGAAAACAAACATTTCCTGCATATCCATCCAAGTGGGACACTTTTACATAAGAACACTATCTATCATCACAACGGCCCTGCCATTTAGGTATTTTTAATCCACAGTTTACAAACGAAGACATTAAGCTCAGAGAATTGGATCCAAGTTTCAGAGCTGGTAAGCCACAGCTCCAAGATTCAATCCTTGATCTCATTCCATCCCAGCCCACTGTTTTTATCCAAGATGCCACAGTGACCTCTTCCCTGCCAGAGCCTGCCTTGGGGCGTCAGGGAGTTTTGTCAATCAAAGCTTTCTTGGCCCTAGTTGCACAGCTTGGGAAATGGTACCAACACAGGCATTCCTTCCTACTGTTTGCACATTGTGAAGTACCCACCGTGGCCTCTTTAGACTGTCCCCTGTGCTATTCCCAGGAGAAATATTACTGCTACTACCACTACTACAAATACAAATGATCTTCACTCATTGAGCTTCTACGGTGTGCTTAGCACATAAGTTTATAAATATATGGCCTTATTTAACCCTATGATTATACCTTATTTTTAGGCTGGAGTGCAGTGGCCCAATCTCGGCTCACTGCAACCTCTGCCTCCCGGGTTCAAGCAATTCTCCTGCCCCAGCCTCCTGAGCAGCTGGGACTACAGGCGCAGGCTACCACACCAGGCTAATTTTTGTATTTTTAGTAGAGACAAGATTTCACCATGTTGGCCAGGCTAGTCTTGAACTCCTGAGCTCAAACGATCCACCCACCTCAGCCTCCCAAAGTGCTGGACCCAGTCTATACCTATTTTCTACATTAGGATCCTAAGAAAGATCACCCAAGTAGTAAGTGGTGAAACTGGGATTTGGACACATGGAACTCTGACTTCAGAGTATCTGGATTTAAGCACTGAATTCAGCACACATACGTATACACGCAACCTGTTCTCCCTATTTCCTGTCTTGATCATTTTGGAAATAATCAAAACAGGAAATAAATGTGACAAATAAACTTGTCCCAGGTCCTTTCCTTGAAAACTAACATCACCATCTACCCAGTAGCTCTAGCCAAATATCTAAGAGTCATCTTGATGCAATATATTTTCTTTTCTTTTCTTTTCTTTTCTTTTTTTTTCTTTTTGAGAAAGAGGCTCACTCTGTCACCCAAGCTGGAGTGCAGGGACACAATCTCGGCTCACTGCAACCTCCAACTTCCAAGTTCAAGTGATTCTCCTGCCTCAGCCTCCCCAGTAGCTGGGATTACAGGTGCTCCCACCACGCACAGTTAATTTTTGTATTTTTAGTAGAGATGGGGTTTCACCAGGTTGGCCAGGCTGTTCTTGAACTCCTGACCTCAAGTGATCCTCCCACCTTGGCCTCTCAAAGTGCTGGGATTATAGGCATGAGCCACTGCACCCAGCTTTGATTCAGTATATTTTCACATCCTGATAATTATAAAGCAGTCAGAGTCTTATTTAAACCTGTGATTATTCTATGTAACAATGTGAATCCATTACCATGGTGATTATTCTTCCCGAGTGGGAGACACTAGTCTCTGGTCTTTAGCCATGAAACACCTTTATACACATCACACTAAACCTCATTCTCTGCAACAAGCGCTGCCCCTCCTCTGAAAGTGTAAGCCACCCAGCAAACTTTTATGACTAGCCACATTGTTTTCACTTTTAAACAAACCTACAGAAAAAAAACACTCATTACCAAGGTAATTGTTAATTTTAAATTGCCATCGTCAAACCTAACAAGGTTTAAGCCTTTCAAGTATTGGGAGTTTGAAATTTGGGAAGCCAGGACTGGGGCTGAAAGAAGAGGTGACATTCTTAAAGAGATGGAAGGAAACTCCAGCTAATCAAAGAACAAACTTTCCAATCTTTAACAATCCATGCATACCTTAGTGAGGACAGCAAAATGCAAAATAAATAATTACTTTAAAATTAACTGGCATAAAATTCTCATGGTGGGAAGAGAAATGGAAACCCTGGCTCACCCATGGCCCGCTTGTATCCTCAGCTCGGCCAGTGGGAGGTGCATTCCCAGCATCCATGTGGTCTCCATGATGTGATCGAGGCCAGCAGTGTCCACCCGAGCAGTAGCTCTGCAGCATCGAAGCCCCTCTGATGTCCACAGGACTTACCCACTGCATCCTCTGCAAGTTGCAAAGGATTAAAAGACACTCTCTGATCCTCCAATGCTGCACAACCAGCCTCGCTGCACTTCTTTTCCTTCATATTGTAAATATTCCCTTTACTTAGCTGACACCTTCAATTTTTAAGAATTTAGAGCCAGGTAGCGTTCTGGTGTCGAAGAGCTAGAGGGCTGGAAGAAGCTACCAGCTCCCACGAAACAAGTGTGGTCATGGTGTGATTTTGAAAAGCCCCTTGGTTCTTACCTTAAGAAGCCCTCAGAGCCTAGGAGAATGGAGTTGCCAAATGGCATAGAAACAGTGATTGTTCTGTGCTGTCTCTTACACCACTGTTGCAGTAGCTGCCACTTGGAGATTGTGCAAAACTGAGCTGCTCAGGAAGTATAGAAAGCCCTTTTCTCTGAAAACAGTATTCTAAAGTATTTGTCAAAATACTGTTATGAATCCTTTTTTTGTTTGTTTGTTTGTTTGTGACAGAGTTTTACTCTTGTTGCCCAGGCTGGAGTGCAATGGCACAATCTCGGCTCACTGTAACCTCCTTCTCCTGGGTTCAAGCAATTCTCCTGCCTCAGCCTCCTAAGCAGCTGGGATTACAGGCATGCACCACCACACCCAGCTAATTTTGTATTTTTAGTAGAGACAGGGTTTCTCCATGTTGGTCAGGTTGGTCTCGAACTCCTGACCTCCAGTGATCTGCCCACCTCAGCCTCCCAAAGTGCTCGGATTACAGGCATGAGTCACTGCACCAGGCCTGTTATGAATCTTTTAAACTTTATAAAGTTGTCTGGGCATGGTGATTCACACCTATGATCCCTCTTTGGGAGGCTGAAGTGGGAGGATCGCCTGAGGCTGAGAGTTCAAGATGAGCCTGGACAACACAGTGAAAACAAGTACATTGAAAATAAATTTTTTAAAAAATGAGGCCAACGCCATTTTCAGCCTTAGCCCACCTGCACCCAGGTGAATAAAAAAAAAAAATTGAGCTGAGCATGGTGGCATGCACCTGTAGTCCCATCTACTCAGGAGGCTGAGGCAGGAGGATTGCTTAAGCTCAGAAGTTTGAAGCTGCAGTGAGTTATGATTGCACCACCGCACTCCAGCCTGAGTGACAAAGGATGACTCTGTCTCAAAAAAATAAAAATAAAAAGCAAAAAACAACACCTTTACAAAGCTATTTTTGTGTTACAGACATGCTCATGTTAAGAGTGAAAGTTTTGACCAGGCACAGTGGCTCACGCCTGTAATCCCAGCACTTTGGGAGGCTGAGGCAGCAGATCCCTTGAGTGTAAGAGTTTGAGACCAGCCTGGGCAACATGGTGAAATCCTGTCTCTACAAAAAAAAAAAAAAAACACACAAAAATTAGCTAGGCATGGTGGCTTGTGCCTAAGCATGGTGGCTTGTGCCTCCTAGCTACTTGGGAGGCTGAGGTGGGAGAATTGCTTGAGCCCGGGAAGTGGAAGTTGCAGTGAGCCAAGATCATGCCACTGCACTCCAGCCTGGGCCACAGAGTGGAAAAAAAAAAGGTGAAAGTGTAAATGTACCCTGTCAGGTATTGTTCCACTAAATGTTACAAGATACTTGACTATAACTTTATTTTAACTAAGGGCTAACCTCAAAAACTGATAGCCATCTTAAAATGAAGATGACAAGCATTCCATCCTCAAATAAATAATCTAAAACGTATTTCCAATCAGAAGATCAGTAGATTTTACCAATATTAACATTTCTATCCTTTCCCTAATTGATTGTTTATTTAGCTGAAGGCCTATATGTGTGATTTGCTACTGGCATATCAAAAGAGGGTTATTTGTTTTTAAACCAGCACAGTGATGAGTTCTGCATTTTCATTCTTTTTTTTTTTTTGCAGAGGAGGGAGTAGTTGGAGTATTGAAAAGAGAAAGGGTTTTGAAAACAGAAGGATTTTAATGCAAATTCAGATTGAATCATTTCCTTCTTTGTGGTCTGGGCAAGTTCATTTCACCCTCTGAGCCACAGTCTATTTTTCTGCTAACCTATGTCACAGGTTCCAGCAGTCATTAAGTAAAATTATATACTTAGGGGCCTGCCACGTAATAGGAGCCCCTTACCTTTTCTAATTCTTTCCTACTTGGTAAGCATCCCTAATAAGTACTCACACTTGGTTTGTGGCGTTTACCTGCATGCCTCAGGTGACATGAGAACATGGTTCACGTGAGGTCTGATCTCACAGGGCGGTGCTGGCCAGGCCCAGCATTGCAAAGATTCCTTCTATTATTCCCAAATTCTTCTCATTTTTTAACACTCTTTGCCCTTTTCCCCAGGTCTTATGGAAGGGTATGATCTCTACAATAAAGCACAGACTTATTTTTTCCATATGCCTGTCAAATACTCCCCAATAGCCCCTGTTCTGTCCCAAGGAATGACATACCAACTCCTAAAGAATTCCTACCCTGCATTCTTACTGGTGAAACCTGAGTTGAACATTACCAATATTTTTGTGGGATTTTAAAAAATAAGATCTAAAAAACAAGCAAATATGTAACTGTGCATTTGTGCTATTCTTAGATTGTTATGGTTAACAAGGGATAATTGATTTTAAGTTAAATATTCCTCATCTCCTGATCCACCCCTCGAGAACCAGCTTTAATATTTTATAGACTACATGGTCCGACCTATTGACCCAGGTCCTGATGTGCCCACGCCAAGCCGGAAGGGCCATCCTTCCCACTGGCTTTGCAATCTGGAGGCTGACAACCACCCAGCCCGCCACCCGTCAAAGTCCCTGCTGGCGACTCTCTCCTCCAGCAAGCTGCCTCCCTTCCCCCATTTTCCCAAACATCTTGGGCATCTCAAACAATCCAATTACACTCAGGTTGTTTAAACAAACAGCAGCACAATTCCCCAGCCCAGAGCCCCACTGAGGGATTCCCTTGGGCTGACTCTCACCACCTCCACCCTCAACCGCAAGCCACTTTCAGGGAAGAGCAGCCCTGAGCAGAGACAATGGGCTCTGGGTTAACAGTGGGTAGTTTTCCATGTCTGAATGTTTGCAGACACTTGGTAAAGTGTCCCAGGCCAAGTTTCCAAAGGACAATACCTCCACACCACTGAGTTTGTTTAAGCAGGCAATCCCAGATAAGAAGGGGGTTGCCCCTCCTGTTCAAAAGCCAGGAATGCAAGACGGGCTGGAGGCAATGCTGTGGGAGGTTGGGACAAATTCCACTGGAACAAGGAATACTTGAGTCCCTCTCTCCACTACCACCCTCCCTTAAAAGAGTAGATTTACCCTAAAGAAAAGGTGAAGTCAGGAGGTTGGTGGAGTTTTTTAAGTATTTCCCAAATAAGACAACTGGGACAGGGCAGAGTGCTATTTACAATTCCACAGCTGAGCTGGACTGAGGAGAGGCAAGAGTTGCTTACAGTTTCTCACTGAGTAGGCACTGCGTTCCTGCAGGACTGACTACCTTCCCCACTGGGAAGCTCGCGTCATGTAAAATGCCAGTCAATGCCCAACGCCTTATATTTTCTGTTGAAAAGCAAAAAGAACTGGGTGGCGGCTCACTCCTGTAATCCCAGCATTTTGGGAGGCTGAAGCTGGTGGATCCCTTGAGGTCAGGAGTTCGAGACCAGCCTGGCCAGCATAGCTAATCCTCATCTCTAAAAATACAAAAATTATCTGGGCATGGTGGCGCATGCCTGTAGTCCTAGCTACTCAGAAGGCTGAGGCAGGAGAATCACTTGAACCCAGGAGGCACTCCAGCCTGGCAACACAGACTCCATCCCAAAAAAAAAAAAAGCAAAAGAACCAACCATTCTTATCTCTGGCCAATTCTGAACGGCTGCCAACAAACTTGTAAGGACCATCACTTGGCCAACAGATATTTCTAGATTATCCACTTAGAGCAAATCCATAATGGTACAGGGGCAGGGAATGGAGGCAATATCTAGATTCACATGTGATAGAAAGTGGTATCTTATTTATCTATCTATATCTATCTATTTATTTTCTGGAGACGGAGTCTCCCTGTGTTGTCCAGGCTGGTCTCGAATTCCTAGCCTCAAGCAATTCTCCCACTTTGGCCTCCCAAAGTGCCGGGATTACAGGCATGAGCCACTACACTGGGCCAGTAAGTGTCTTAAGAGAAGAGCAAGCAAACACTCTGGAAGCTCAGAGAATAGACGGCTTCTGGCTGAGAGGAGGTGAGCTGATCAGAGAAAGCTTCATAGGGGAGGAGGTGTTTGAGTTAGCCCTTGAACAGGTAGGAAGGGTGGAGACGAAAGCTGGCTCCATCATCAGGCCATGGATGGGCCCTTCCCACATATTTCTAGTTCTTTCTACGTCTCTGGATCCTATAGCCATTAAAACAGGTATTCTTCATGGTGAAACTCCGTCTCTACTAAAAATACAAAGATTAGCTGGGCATGGTGATGTGTGCCTGAAATCCCAGCTACTCAGGAGGCTGAGGCAGGAGAATCGCTTGAACTCGGGAGGCAGAGGTTGCAGTGAGCCGGGGCCATTGCACGCCAGCCTGGGTGACAGAGCAAGACTCCGTCTCAAAACAAAACCAACAAACAAAAACAAGTATTTTATTTTCTGGGTCACATACTTAGAGAATCTCTTGAAAGCTGTGGGTTCCCTCTCCAGAAGAATGTATATATCCCAAAATATGGCATGCTGTTTTAGCCAGTGCCCAGACTTACCCAGGGACCTCTGGTTAAGAATTCTTGGAATCGAATGTTGGCAGACCCATTTCTGCCAGTCTGATAGGAGAATTGAGAGAAAAACAAAATCTCCATCTATCCATTCTTTACACTTTTGTTTGTATTTTTTAAATTAAGTAATGTATTTGGTCTACAAAATCCTAAAGAAGAAAAGAAAGGGCAAAGGGCAGGGAGTGCGGAAAAAAAAAAAGAAAGGGCTTCATTTTCCATGTTATTTGAAAAGTCCATTGATCTAATGGGCGACATCTTGGGAGAAACCAGAAAGCCTTTTGTACCTTCTTTGGGTGGCAAATTCTGAAAAAAGCTTTTCAAAAGCCCAAAAACTGATACTCTGCAATTGGTTTTCACAAAAGAATCTAAATCAGACTTCAGCATGTCACTTCTATGATATCTGAGAGTCACAAATATGGATAGAAAGGTCTGGCTTAATGGTGCTACCCCAAGATGGCACTGAGCCCCACTCATCGTTTGTACACTGAACACGTTGTTTGAATGAACAAATCACTGATTGAGGGAGTGGAAATTTTATGAGAGAACAAATGGAACAGATACACATGCAGTTTTGGTGAGAGTGAAAATGTGGATTGTCTGGGCACAGTGGCTCACTCCTGCAATCCCAGCACTTTGGGAGGCCAATGCAGGTGGATCACCTAAGGTCGGGAGTTTGAGACCAGCCTGACCAACATGGAGAAACCCGGTCCCTACTAAAAATACAAAAAAAAAATTAGTCAGGCGTGGTGACACATGTCTCTAATCCCAGCTACTCGGGAGGCTGAGGTAGGAGAATCGCTTGAACCTGGAAGAAGGAGGTTGTGGTGAGCCGAGATCATGCCATTGCACTCCAGCCTGGGCAACAAGAGCAAAACTCTGTCTCAAAAAAAAAAAAAAAAGTGTAGGTTACTTTATACTATCGTTCATTCCAGAATACTTGTATGTAAATAAAACAGATGTGTTAAATATTAATTTTAGTAACTACCTAAAATATATACACCAAACAAGCTCATTCATAATTTAAAGGTATTCAACTACAATTCCTGATCCATCTGAAAAATATTTTTAATTAAACTTTTGAGATAGGTGTAAACTCACAGGCAGTTGTAAGAAATAATATAAAGAGATCCTGGGTACTGTCTAGCCAGTTTCGTGAGTACTGATTCTTCCCACTTTATTCTCTTTTAAGATTGTTTTGGCTATTCTAGTTCCTTTTTCTTTCCATCTATATTTTAGAAGAATAAAAATGATATATCTCCCACTGATAACATCCTGCAAAACTAGAGCACAATATTCCAACCAGAATATTGACAGCATTACAGAGAAGACACAGAATAGAATAGTTCCATCACTGCAAGGTAGCTCATATTGCCTTTTCTTTTATTTTTTATTTTTTATTTTTTTTGACAGGGTTTCACCATGTTGGTCAGGCTGGTCTTGAACTCCCGACCTCAGGTGATCCGCCCACCTTGGCCTCCAAAGTGCTTGGATTACAGGCGTGAGCCACTGTGCCCCGCCACGTTTTTTTTTTTTCAGACGGAGTTTCACTCTGTTTCCCAGGCTGGAGTGCAATGGCTGGATCTCAGCTCACTGCAACCGCTGCCTCCCGGCTTCAAGAGATTCTCCTGCCTCAGTTTCCCGAGTAGCTGGGATTACAGGCATGCATCACCACAGCCGGCTAATTTTTGTATTTCTAGTAGGGACAGGGTTTCACTATGTCGGCCAGGCTGGTCTCGAACTCCTGATCTCAGATGATCCATATTGCCCTTTTAGAGCTACATCCTCTTCCCTTCTACCCCGACTACCTCCTTCATGCTTGGTAATACTGCTCTGTCCTTCATTTCTACAATTTTATCATTTCAAGAATATTATATGAATGGAATCATTTTGAGATTCACTTTTTTCCCCAATACTCTTGAGATCCCTCCAAGTTGTTGTGTGTCTCCATCCTCTGTTTCTTATTGCTGAGTGGTATTTCTTGGTATTGATGAACCACAGTCTGTTTAACCAGTAACTTGTTGAAGGACATCTGGGTTTCTTCAGTTTTGTTATTAGGAATAAAGGTGCTACAAACATCTATGTACAAGTTTTTGTGTGAACATAAATTTTCATTTCCCTGGGATAAATGCCCAGGAGTGTAATCCTGCTTTCCAGATATGCTGAAGCATTTTACATTCCCATAAGCAAAGCATGCTGGTCTTCAGCACATCTTCACCTGAAGAATTGGTGTTGTCACAACATTTTGTTTAAACATTCTGATAGGTGTGTGGTGATATCTCATTTTGGTTTTAATTTATATTTGCATAATGGCTAATGTTGTTATCCTTTCATGTGTTTATTTGCCATCTGCATGTCTTCTTTAGAGAAATATCTCTTCTCATTTTTTGTCCATTTTTCAATAGGATTGTTTGATGTTTTTACTGTAGAGTTTTGAGGGTTTGCTCTTGTTACCCAGTCTGGAGTGCAATGGCACAACCTCAGCTCACCATAACCTCTGCCTCCTGGGTTCAAGCAATTCTCCTGCCACAGCCTCTTGAGTAGCTGGGATTATAGACGTGCACCACCACACCCAGCTAATTTTGTATTTTTAGTAGAGACGAGGTTTCTCCATGTTGCTCAGGCTGGTCTCAAGCTCCCAACCTCAGGTGATCCACCCACCTTGACCTCCCAAAGTGCTGGGATTACAGGCGTGAGCCACCGCTCCTAGCCTATTTTTGTTTTATAGAAAATAATTTTGATTTAATTTTTATATAAGGTGTGAGACTTGAGGTTCTTTTTGTTTTGTTTTGTTTTTGGCCTATGGATGTCCAATTACCCCAGCACTGTTTATAAAAGGCTATCTTTCATTGAATTGCTTTTGTACATTTGTTAAAAATTAGTTTGATATATTTCCATATTTCCCTTTTCTCTTCTATTCCTCGGTTCTCTGTTCCATTGATCTATGTACCTATGTCTCTGCCAGTACCACACAATGTTGATTACTATGTATATTAAGTCCTAAGATCAGATAGATTGATCCTGGTGCAGTGGCTCATACCTGTAATCCTAGCATTTTGGGATGCTGAGGCAAGAGGATCACTTGAGCCCAGAAGTTCAAAACCAGCCTAGGCAATATAGCAAGACTGGGTATCTATTTTTTTTCTCTTTTTATTTTTATTTTTTATGTTATCTTTTTTGAAACAGAGTCTTGCTCTGTTGCCCAGGCTGGAGTGCAGTGGCACAATCTTGGCTCACTGCAACCTCCATCTCCAGAGTTCAAGTGATTCTCCTGCCTCAGCCTTCCTAGCAGCTGGGATTATAGGTGTATGCCACCACACCCAACTAATTTTTGTATTTTTAGTAGAGACAGAGTTTCACCATGTTGTCCAGGCTGGTCTCAAACTCCCAACCTCAAGGGATTTACCAGCCTCAGCCTCCCAAAGTGCTGGGATTACAGGGATGAGCCTCCATGCCTGGCCTATTTTTTTTTAATAGAAAATAAATAAATAATACTAAAATTAGTTAGGTTGATTCTTCCCACTTTATTCTTCTTTTTCAGAATTGTTTTAACTATTCTAGGTTGTTTGTCTTTCCATATTTTTTTTTTAATTATACTCTAAGTTCTGAGGTACATGTGCAAAACGTGCAGGTTTGTTACATAGGTATACACATGCCATGGTGGTTTGCTGCATCCATCCCCCCGCCATCTACATTAGGTATATCTCCTAATGCTATCCTTCCCTAACTCCTCCACCCACTGATATCCCTCCCCTAGTCCCCGACCCCCCAACAGGCCCTAATGTGAGATGTCTTTCCTTTTTATTTCTTTTTTTTTTTTTTTTAAATAAATATGGGGTTTCACCATGATGGCCAGGCTGGTCTTGAACTCCTGACCTCAGGTGATCCACCCACCTCGGCCTCCCAAAGTGCTAGGATTACAGGCGTGAGCCACTGCGCTCGGCCAAGATGTCTTTCCATATAAATTTTAGAATTATCAAAATCCTGCTGGAGTTCTGACAGGAATTACATTAAAGCTGTCCTTCAATTTGAGGAAAATTGACATTTACTATAAATGAGTCTTCCAGTCCATGAGTGTGGTATTTCTCTCCATTTATTTAGTTCTTGTCTAATTTCCTTCATTAGCATTTCGTAGCTATCAATATACAAATCCTATACATGTTTTGTCAGACTTCCTAAATATTTCTCTCTTTTTTTGAGCAATTATAAATGGTGTAGTATTTTGTTGTTGTTGTTGTTTCCATTGCTAGTATATAAAAATACAGCTGATGGCCGGGCGCGGTGGCTCACGCCCGTAATCCTAGCACTTTGGGAGGCCTAGGTGGGTGGATCACCTGAGGTCAGGAGTTCAAGACCAGCCTGGCCATCATGGTGAAACCCCATCTTTATAAAAAAAAAAAAAAAGAATTAAAAAAAAACACACAGTTGATTTTCATGTGTCTATCTTGTATCCCATGACCTTGCTGAACTAACTTATTTTAGTTTTAGAGGTTTTTGTTGTTGCTGTTGGTTTGTTTTTAATTCCTTGGAATTGTCTATGTAGACAATTATGTTACCAGACAGTTTCCATTTTTTCCTTTTAATCTGTATGCCTTTTATTTCCTTCACTTGCCCTGTTGCACTGAGTAGAACTTCCAGAACTGTGCTGAATGTGAGCAGGGACAGCACACATCCTTACCTCGTCCCCAGTGTTGGTCTTGATTGTCAGGTATAATGTTAGCGGTGATATTTTATAGGTGTTCTTTATCAAATTGAGGAATTTCTCATCTATTCCTATTTTTCTGAAATTTTTCTTTATCAGGAATAGATACAGAATTTGTCAAATGCATTTAATGATAAATGGATTAATATAATCAAGTGATTTTTCTTCTCTGGCCTATTAATATGGTAGATTTCATTGGTTCATTTTACAAAGTTTGAACCAGTCTTGCACCCCTAGAATAAATACCACCTGGTCCTGGTGTTTAATTATTTTCATATATTGCTGAATTCTATTTGCTATTATTTTATCAACAATTTTTGAGGCCAAGTGCGGTGGCTCATGCCTGTCATCCCAGCACTTTGTGAGGCCAAGACAGGAGGATCACTTGCATCCAGGAGTTTGAGACCAGCCTGGACAACATAGCAAAACCTCATCTCTACAAACAATACAAAAATCAGCTAGAGTGTGATGGCATGCACCTTTAGACCTAGCTATTCGGGATGCTGAGGTGGGAGAATCACTCGAGCCTGGGAGATTGAGTCTGCAGCGAGCCAGATAGTGCCACTGCACTCCAGCCTGGTTGACAGAGTGAGACCCTATCTCAGGAAAAAAAGAATTTTTTTGAATTTGTATTCACAAACAGTATTGTTATGTAGTTTTCTTTTTTGTCAGTCTTTTTCTGGTTTTGGAATCAAGATTATACTAGCTTCATAAAATGAATTGTGAAGTGTTCCCTCTTCTATTTTCTGGAAAAAATATTGTGTAGAAATGATGTTACTTCTTTTTTCTGTGTGTGTGTGTGTGTGTGTGTGTGTGTGTGTGTGTGTGTGTGTGAGAGAGAGACAGGGTCTTACTCTTGTTGCCCAGGCTGGAGTGTAGTGGTACAATTATGGCTCATTGCAGCCTCAACCTCACAGGCTCAAGTAATCCTCCCACCTCAGCCTCTTGAGTAGCTGAGACCACAGATGTGTGTCACAAAATTTGGCAATTTTTTTTTTTTTAAGAATTGGGGGATTTTCCTATGTTGCCCAGGCTGCTCTTGAACTCCTGGGCTCAAGCAATCTTCCCACCTTGGCCTGCCAAAGTGCTGGGATTACAGCTGTGAGCCACCATACCCAGCCTAATTCTGGTTTAAACATTTGATAGAACACTCTGGCAAAACTATTTAGGTCTAAAGATTTGTGTGTGGGTATGGATGTGTGTGTGTGTGTGGGTATGTGTGTGTGTGTGTGTGTGTGTGTGTGTGTGTGTAGTGGGGGTTCATTATGAATTAAATGTCCTTAATAACTGTAGGGCTAGTGAAATTATCTATTCTAAATTAGATGAGTTGTGGTAGGTTGTGTTTTTTGAGGAATCAGCACATTTCATCTAAGTCATCTCAGATCTAAATTTTTGGATGTAGAGTTGTTTGTAGTATTCCCTTATTGTCCTTTGATATTTTCAGGATATGTAGTGAAAGCCCCTATTTCACTTCTGAAAGTGGTAATTTGTGTCTTTTCTCTTTCTTGCTTTGTCTCTTTTTCTAGAGGTTTGTCAATTTTATTGATCTTTTTTAAAAGACCAGCTATTGTTTCAATGATTTTCTTAATTGTTTTTCTGTTTTCAATTTCATTGATTTCTACTTTTATCTTCATTGCTTTCTTCCCTCTGATTGGCATAGGTTTTCTCCCTCTTTTCTAGTGTAAGCCTTTAATGCTATGAATTTTCCTCTCAGCACTGCCTTAGCTATATCCCACAAATCTTGGTATATTTTATTTTCATTTTCACTCAGTTCAATATGTTTTTCAATTTCCCTTCACATTTCCAAAAAAAAGACTTTTCTCTTTATGTTTAGTTTCCAAGTGTTTGGAGACTCCTGTTAACCTTTCTGGTATTTATTCCTAGTTTGATTCCATTGTGGTTACAGACATTCAGTATGATTTCAACTTTCTTTTTTAAAATTTGTTTTATTTTATTTTTTTTTTAGAGGTCAGGTCTTGCTGTATTGCCCAGGCCACAGTGCAGTGGGTATTCACAGGTGTGATCATCGTGCACTACAGCCTTACATTCCTGTGGCCTCAGGTGATCCTCCCACATAGCTGGGACTATAGGTGCATTCCCCCACACCCTCAGTATAATTTCAGTTCTTTTAATCATATCTTTTTATGTAGCTTTACATGTATCATTAATGCATCTTTACATAGATCATTAATGCATCTTTGCACATATCTTTAAATGCATCTTTAATTCATCACATATTTTGTAAATTGAGCTTATTTCAACGTGGCCTACCAATATCCCCAGCTTGTTTGTGAGTACTTCCAGCTTCTGGCTTATCTGAAGACATTAGCTCTTTTAGACCTTTGACTAGATTGAGCTATTTTCCATAGCAAGCAACTGAATCTTGGATTAAAAAGTCTTTTTCATCTGCAGTCATAAAATTAAAAATGCCATCAGCTCTTCCTTTGATGTCACATCTCTTTTTTGCCCCACACTGTCCTCCAAATGAGAGAGAATTAGAGATGTCTAAACCGAGGAGTCCATGGGGAAGGACGATCTTCACTTTGTTAAAAGTCAACTAACGGGGCCTTAAAACATACCCCTGCTTTCCCCTCTCTATCTAGAAAAAAAAAAAGATTAGGCTCTAAAAAAAGCCCCTAGTTAGTAAAGAATGTAAACCTAGCAAAATATTTTCCAGGAAAATTGGTAAGATTCAGAAGAGGGAGAGGAACAGGGAAAGTTTCCCATTCCTTCAATTGCCTTTTCCAATGCTGACTGCCATGAGTTCCCAATAGTGATCTATTACCTCCTCTAGGCCCTGGAAGTCCCTTGCTTCATTCTGCAGCCCAGGTGAGCTGGCCCCACACATCTTGCAATCTGTATTTCCAAGGTAACTTGTTCATCAGCTCCTGTAAAAAATACAAGCCTGAACCCATACCCTTTACTGGATTACTGGGAGCAGCGGGGATACCAATCCACTTCCAAAAGCTCTGATGAGCGGGCCAGGGATGTTTTCCCAGTGGAGACCCAACCCTCTGGCCCCTCCTGCTTTTCTCCCCAGCATAAACACAAAGCAGAGACCAAGCTCCCAGCAGGATGACCTATAAGTGACCCTTGGACTGACCTAACACTCTGGTCACTCTCACCGACAGATTTGTTTATCTTGGAACCTTGGAGCCTCTACATCCAAAAGCTTCGGCCCTAGACTCTAAGTCCACCCCCAGCAAACTGTCAGTCACAGCTTAAGTGCATGTTGGGCAGTTGCATGATAGCCTGAGTTTATTTACCAGACTCTGATGTTTATGCTGTCCAGCAATGAGTAGGGGCCATCAGCTGCTGAATTTAGTAAGCAGGGAGCCAACTAGACGTCTCCAGCGGGCATCAGCCTTCATGCCCACAGGATTATCAGGGGATCCCAATAGTGCGCCTCTCTGCCTCCACCCTCAGAAATTAGAGGTCCACTGGAGATCCAAATTTAGCATCTCCATCCAAAGGAGGGATCTGAGGTCAGACCTTTTTCCCAAGAGCTTTTTTTTTTTTTTGAGATGGAGTCTCACTGTGTTGCCCAGGCTTGAGTGCAATGGCATGATCTCAGCTTACTGCAACCTCCACCTCCCAGGTTCAAGCAATTCTGCCTCAGTCTTCCAAGTAGCTGGGATTACAGGCATGCGGCACCATGCCTGGCTAACTGAGAGCTTGTTTTTATGAAACTTACACGGCATATTATATCTAAGGTGAGAAAGAAGCTTTAGCTTCTAACCCTGAGTGCATCATGAAAAGCAGCTTGTCTGACAGTATCACCAACATTGTTTACAAATGAGAGTGACATCGTGATATTTACCTAAAGAGAGACAGATGTTTCCCAAGTGTGGCACTGGATGGAGTAATGATCAATAAATTCAGAGCAAAATAGAAATCCAATTTTTACTTTTTTTTTCCTCTTTGCCCAGGCTGGAATACAGTGGCACAGTCATAGCTTACTGCAGCCTCGAACTCCAGAGCTCAAGAAATCCTCCTGCCTCAGCCTTCCAAGAAGATAGGACTACAGCCATGTGCCACGAATCCTGGATAATTTTTTGTAGAGACAGGGTCTCACTATGTTGCCCAGTCTGGTCTTGGACTTCTGGGCTCAAGTAATCCTCCTACCTTGGCCTCCCAAAGTGTTTGGATTATAAGTGTAAGCCACCACACCCAGCCTGAATTTTTTTTTTTTAAGTAGATTTCATTTTCCCAGATACAATCACTTAAGGAACCCCAACTGTACTCCTGTTCACATTTCAGTGGTAATCCCAAGGGAATTACAGCTATTTGGAAGACTGAATTCATTCTTACTTAGACCATCCCTACACAATGTCTTTAAGAATGCTTTTGCAAATGGCTAAGTAAGGTAAATATGAACTTCTAAATAAATGAGGCCAAACCAAGAAAGATGACAAGGTTGATTACAGAGGTGGGCTTTTTTTCCTCCTCTTAGCAGAAGATTTTAAATAGATCTGAACCTTAAAGGAATGCTTTTATTTGGTAGACAAGATGAGGAGAATGAGAGCTACCCCTTCCGACCGCAGTGCAGAAAGGGGACTCTCCCCCTTTCTTTATCCCATTAAAGTTCTGCCGCTCAGTGACTCATAAGGCCCCTCCATTATCAGCCTGGGCTTAAATAAACCTTCTGCCCCTGCACCCACCCGCCTCCCTCCAAGCTGCAGGCCCCATCCATCAATGTCACCTTTGCAGAGTGGCTGCCATGACAGTTCATGATCATTAACCAGCCCTGGTGTGCTTTGTGTTAAAAGTTAAGACACATCAAACACAGCAACTCCGCAGTTCCTTAAAGTTACAGGAGACAGGGACGGGCTAAGGCTGGGGCGCACCAAACTTGATGCACAGCTTTGACGAAAGGTGAAAGATGAGGCCGGGGTTGAAAAATGCCTCAATACCCCTCCCTGCCCCCAACTTCACTCTCAGGGGCAGAAACCAGGAGTAAAACAGACACTGAGCATTGGGCTAAAGAGCAGTGATAAAAGAATGTGAACCTCGGACACAGCCACACTGCTCCGGAACCCCCAGCTGCCCTGTGATGTGGCCCATCCTGTGCCGGTGACCCCCCACCCCACCCCGAGCAGACAGGCTGCTCCGTGGAGAGAACCTTGCAGAGAACGTGCCCCTGTTCTCCTGGCACCCTCATCTCCTGGGCCTTCCCAGGCTCAAATCCCTGCAAGAAGTGGGAGGTTGGGCAGTTTCTCTTACCACTTCGCAAAAATTTAGAACATCTAAGTAAGACAGCGAGTGAAAGGTGTAGTTTGTGCCTTTGGGTGCCCCTGCTTACATTTCATGATTTCCCTCAGGGCCTGCTGTTTAACGAAGACATTTGCTTTTCTTATCAAGACTTTTCTGTGGCAAGGCCCAGCTGGGGGAAATGACCTTGAGAGGAAGTTGGAAGAGGAAAAGAGGGAGCTGACTCTGCCTGCCACTCTGTAAAAATTAAATAACAAAAAGAGAAACAAACAAGCAGCCCATAACCGCTCTGCCACCTAAGGAAATGTATTTGCATGCAATTCTCCTATCCCTTTATGAATTCACATGACACGCATTCTGCCCCTGCCACGAGCAGGGCATTGAGTTAGGCCCCAGGGTATAAAGAACCAAAAGTGGGTTATAACTCTTTAGGAGCTTAAATTCTAGGAAGGTAGACAAATAAAATATCTCCAATAGAGATAGGCTTTGAGGGACCAGAAAAAAAAGGAGGGGATCGGTCTGTTCTGATACAATGTGTGGAGAACGTGCTGGGGTTGTGGCCAGCTGGCCAAATCTTGAGGTATGAGCAAGACTTCAACAGAGAAGGAGGGGGAGGTGTAACAGCCTGAGCAAAGGGAAAACGTTTATGACAGCTAGCATTCATTCAGTGTGCACTGAAATCCAGGCTGCACACCCAGCGTGTGGCACACCTGCACTGTAGCCACCAGCCACAGCACTCATGAGCGCTTGAAATGAGGCTGGCCTGAACTGAGATGTGCCATTATGCGTAATACACACTAATGGTTTCAATGATTTAGTACGAAAAAAAATGTAAGCTATCTCAGTAATAATTTTATACTGATTACATGTTTAAATGATAGTATGTTGGATGCACTAGATTAAATAAAATATATTAGTCAAATTAATTTCATCTGGGGCCACACTCAGTGGCCCACACCTAGGATTACAGGTGTGACCCCAGGAGGCCAAGGCAGAAGGATAGCTTGAGCCCAGGAGTTGGAAACCAGCCTGGACAACATGGTGAAACCCCATCTTTACAAAAAATACAAAAATTAGCCAGGCATGGTGGCGGATGTCTGTAGTCTCAGCCACTTGGGGAGCTGAGGTGGGAGGATGCCTTCAGCCAGGGAGGTCGAGGCTGCAGCGAGCCATGATCACGACACTGCATTCCAGCCTGAGCAATAGAGCAAGACCCTGTCTCAAAGTAAAAAAAAAAAAAAAAAAAAATCAAACATTTGAGGGAGTAGAATGGCATGTAAGGATCACTTCATCCCTGGCCACAATCCCCTCAATTCTTCCTCATCACTGTTTTATTGGATTCCCTGAGAGGTTCGCAAGGCATCACAAACATAAATATACATAAAATCTCCCTTCTTGTACAAATGCTATGGCCTCTTTTTCAACTGTTTTATATATGGGCTAATAAGATTTTGCTGAAGAAGAGATTTCTCTGCTTTAGAAAGTTTTAAAGCTACTTACTCTATCATCTCTGAGGTCCCCCTTTGAGCTCTGAAATCCTTGTACTTTGAAGTGTAATTTTATTGTTTGGTTCTGCTTTTCCACCATATTGTTGGTCATTGGTTTGATTTATTGCATGTGAAATTCTCAGCCAAGAACAAGGCCCTTTATTACAACATTGCTCCTATGGGAAAATATGATTTACTTTACAATAGGTCGCTTTATGACATAGAGTATCTCCCTCCAATATAAAATGTTGAACTGCATGGTATTTTTGCTATATGTATTTGTGAATGCAATGGAAATGGAAACAAAATTATCTTTCTTTTACTTCAAAGAAGAATAAAGCTTCCTGCTGCTTTAACTACATAACAGTTTTTTTCTTTTTTCTTTTTTTTTATTTTCCGCGCCCCCACCCTCTCAACAGTTTTTGCATTATCCTGTGTATTTGCATGTTTCAAATCTCAGCCACTAGACTTTTAGTAGTTGACTGGCTTTAGGTACGTTCATTATTTAACCTCTGTCTATCTTATCTTCTTTGTCTGGATCACAGGGATAATCTCTACCTCACAGGATTAGGAGATATAAATGAAATAATATGTGTAAAGGTGCTTGGTTTAGCTCCCTAAATATTTTCTAAAAATGTAATTTCTTATTATTGTCAATGTACTTTTATTTATTGACCTCTACTATGTGCATAATACATAAAGATAGGTAATTTTTTTTTTTTTTTTTTTGATACAGATTCAAAAACTGTCACCCCCGCTGTAGTGCAATGGCACAATCTTGGCTCACTGCAACTTCCACCTCCTGGGTACAAGCGATTCTCCTGCCTCAGCCTACCAAGTAGTTGGGATTACAGGCACCCACCACCATGCCTGGCTAATTTTGGTATTTTGATTAGAGACAGAGTTTCGCCATGTTGATCAGGCTGGTCTCGGACTCCTAACTTCAGGTGATCTGCCTGCCTCAGCCTCCCCAAGTGCTGGGATTACAAGCATAAGCTACCGCGCCCAGCCAATTTTTATTTTTTTTATTTTTATTTATTTATTTTTTTTTGAGGCAGGGTCTCACTCTGTTGCCTAGGCTGGAGTGCAGTGGTGCAGTCACCACTCACTGCAGCCTTGACCTCCCAGGCTCAAGCCATCCTTCTGCCTCAGCCTTTTAAGTAGCTGGGACCACAGCCACACACCACCACACCTGCTAATATTTTAATTTGTCATAAGACAGGGTCTCACTATGTTGCCCAGGCTGGACTTCAACTCCTGACTTCAAGTGATCCTCCCACCTCGGCCTCCCAAAGTGCTAGGATTTCAAGCATGAGCCCCCATGCCCAGCCAAAGTGGGTACATTTTATTGCCTATCTCATAGGACTTTTTGTGGATTAAATAGTAGATATTAAGCCTTTCTGGTACCAGGGGTATAGTAATCATTCAGTATTATAGTACAGTTGATCCTTGGAAAAACACGGGATTATGGGTGCCATCTCCTGCACAAAAATCTGAGTATAACTTTGACTCTCCCCAAAATTAACTACTAACAGCCTGCTCTTGACCAAAAGCGATACCAATAACATAAACAGTCAATGAGGCCTGGCACAGTGGTTCATGCTTGTAACCCCAGCATTTTGGGAGGCTGAGATAGGCAGATCACTTGAGGTCTAGAGTTCAAGACCAGCCTGGCCAATATAGTGAAACCCTGTCTCTACTAAAAATTAAAAATTAGCCCAATGTGGTGGCACATGCCTGTAATCCCAGCTACTTGGGAGGCTGAGGCTGGGGAATCACTTGAACCCAGGAGGCAGAGGCTGTAGTGAGTCAAAATCGCACCACTGCACTCCAGCCTGGGCAATAGAGCAAAACTCTGTCTCAAAAAACAACAACAACAAAAAAAAAAAAAAAAAACAGTCAATGAACACACATTTTGTATGTTATATATATTATATACTATATTCTTACAAGAAAGTAAGCTAGAGAAAAGCAAATGTTACTGGGAAAAATCATAAGAAATAGAAAATATATTTACTACTCATTAAGCGGAAGTGGATCATCACAAACGTCTTCCTCCTCATCATCTTCACGTTGAGTAGGTTGAGGAGGAGGAAGAGGAGGAGGAGGAGTTGGTCTTGCTGTCTCAGAGGTGGAGAGGTAGAAAAAAAATCCACAAATAAGTGGATCCCCAAAGTTCACACCATCATTATTGAAGGCTCAACTGTATAAGCTTGTAACTTATAGCTTGTAAACTAAAACCTTTAAACGAAAATAGCATAATATATACAGTTGCATACTTACTGCAAAAACTAATCAGATCATCAAGCTGACATTCTTTTTTTTATCTTCCCCCCAAGACAGAGTGTCACTGTATCACCCAGGCTGGAGTGCAATAGCGCCATCTTGGCTCACTGCAACTTCCGCCTCCTGAGTTCAAGGAATTCCTACCTCAGCCTCCTGAGTCGCTGGGACTACAGGCGCCGCCACCAGGCCTGGCTAATTTTTGTATTTTTTAGTAGATACAGTGTTTCTCCATGTTGGCCAGGCTGGTCTTGAACTCCTCAGGTGATCCACGCACCCCGGCCTCCCAAAGTGCTGGGATTACAAACGTGAGCCACCGCGCCCAGCCATCAAGCTGACATTCTTAATACTATCCTAAATTGGTGCTACTCTAAGGGATTATTCCATCATCACATTTGGCTTTTACACTCTCAAATGAAAGGTGACACTTAATACCAAAGCATACTCACTGTTCTTCCATGTCACTTGAAGTCCTCTTGCATGGCACCTCAATTAAAATCCTCATCATACCCAAGACCAGAACAATTCTAGACACCATTTTCTTTTCTTTTCTTTTCTTTTTTTTGAAATGGAGTCTCACTCTGTCACTCAAGCTGGAGTGCAATGGTGTGATCTCGGCTCACTGCAACCTCCTCCTCCTGGGCTCAAGAAATTCTCCTCCCTCACCCTCCCGAGTAGCTGGAATTACAGGCACCTGCCACCACGCCTGTCTAATTTTTATATTTTTAGTAGATGAGGTTTCACCATGTTGGCCAGGCTGGTCTCGAACTCCTGACATCGTGATCCACCCACCTTGGCCTCCCAAAGTGCTGGGATTACAGGCATGAGCCACCTCGCCTGGCCTCTTGACACCATTTTATAACTAAAGAAACTGAAGGTCTGAGTCAGCTAGGGACAGAATTTGGGTCTTCTTTGACAAGGCCCTAACGTCACACCGTCTTCACCACAGGCTCTAGGCTTAGAAAAGTGGTTCTCATACCCTGGCTCTGGTTTGTAATTGAATTCTAAAAGGGCCCACGTGTGGCTCACGAGGACCAAAGGACTCAGAACCTCTTGAAGGTTCATATGAAGTCAGTTAAGTGAGGATCCTGGACATCAGTTGGACAGCATTTAGGATGTTTGACCCAAAGTCTTCTTAAAATATTCCCCTGTGAGGAGGGAAGAAGGGGAGCAAGGGCTGAAAAGCTAACTGTTGGGTACTGTGCTAAGTACCTAGGTGATGGGATCATTCATACCCCAAAGTTCAGCATCACACAATATACCCAGGTAACAAAACCTGCACATGTACCCACTGAATCTAAAATAAAAGTCAAACAAATAAATTAATTAAATATTCCTGCTTGGCATAGTGGCTCACCCCTGTCATTCCAGCATTTTGGGAGGCCGAGGCAGGAGGATTGCTTGGGCCCAGAAGTTTGAGACCAGCCTGAGCAATAGAGTGAGAACCCTGTATCTACTTATTTGTACTATAAAAAAAATTTTGGTCCAATTCATGTGGTGGCTCACGTCTGTAACCCGAGCACTTTGGGAGGCCAAAGCAGGCAATTGCTTGAGCTCAAGAATTTGAGACCAGCCTGGGCAATGATGGCAAGATCCCGTTTCTACTAAAAAAAGAAAAATAGCCAGGCATGGCGGCATATGCCTGTGGCCCCAGCTACTTGGGAGGCCGAGGTGGGAGGATTACTTGAGTCAGGGGGTGAGGGGGGTGGAGACTGCAGTGAGCCAAGATCACGCCACTGCACTCTAGCCTGGGTGACAGAGCAAGGCCCTGTCTCAAAAAGTAAAAATAAAAATAAAAATAAATTTTAAAAAATTCTCCTACAGATAGACTTAACTGCATGCTAAGCATGCCAGATGGACCTTGATGAAACTGATCAAAGAAAGAGCAAAAGGAAAATATTTTCTTTTCTTTTCGGCCACATATTGCAGACACGGCAGAACAAATGAATGTGAGCTTTGGGTGGAAGGTTGCAGACAGCTTGAAAGCAAACCTTGGGAGTTCTGAATCCAAAAGAAATGTCAGGCTTCCGAAAGAGTGACAAGACTTTTTGTCACTGTGTCAGATTTCTGAATGAGTGACAGGCTTTGTCACCATGTCAGGTTTCTGAATGAGCGACAGGCTTTTGTTGATCTTGTAACATATGTTGGCACTTCCCCAGTCCCGTTATTTACGGGGTTGTACTTTCAAGTTTGGATTTATATAAATGTTTGCCCCTTTCATCCCAAATGGACTTTTCACCAATCCTAAGAGCGTCCCCCTCAGGCAGGTGAGGAGAAATGCTCTCTGTACTTCCCAGCAACTCGGGCACCGCCAGGCCAGGCCGACCCATTCACTGACTGCAAGGGAAGTGCGACAGACAGAGAGAACACGGTGGCCCTGCCGGTGCCAAGCGGAAGAAGAAAGCTTCTACCCATTAGCAACCAGGACACTGAGGTTAAAGGGGAGGAGCTGAGCGCTGCGTCTCCCTGGTCCCTAGTCTTAGAACCATTCCTACTCCTAGGCCAGCTCAGGGAAAACAAAAGAAGCCATAAAAACATGGCTTCCTAACAGGTAGAACCATTTTGGAGGCAGTTTGGCAGTGGCCACCAAAATGAAAATATGTATTTATTTTGACTGAGCAATTCTTCTTCTAGAAATTCACTCTACCAGCATACTCACCCAAGTGCAGGAGAATGTTCCTTGCAGCAATTTTATTTGCTGTAGCATCTTTCTGTAAAATTAAAAGCTATAAACAATCTAAATGCCCATCAATAAAAGAGTCATTGCATAAATGGTGGAGCAGATCAACCTATGCTGCTGCTAAAAGGAATGAGGCCAGGCACAGTGGCTCAGGCCTGCAATCCTAGCACTTTGGGAGGCTGAGGGCCTGCAATCCTAGCACTTAGGGAGGCTCAAGATCACTTAAGCCCAGGAGTTCAAGACCAGTCTGGGCAACATGGCGAGACCTCCATCTCCATATTAAAGTAAATCTCTGTGTAGAGACATGTAAGATCGTTGAGATTATTCTGAAAATACGCATTCACAACTAATGAAACATACTCTGCCACCCCGCAGTAACATTGTATGCCTGTTTAGAGAAGGCAGAGGAACTGAAGCAAAAAGAAATGAATCTGGAAGAGTGGCATTTGCAGATATCCTCGGGTGAACAAGGAGGGCTTTGGTGGGAATAAGAGCCTCCCCATGATGCAGAAACCACAAGGTGAAAGGAGCTGCAGGTCTGCTGACTGCTAACTGAAGCTCCTTTGGTTTGTATTTGAGAGGTAGGGAAGAGGGACAAGGGACACTGAGGAGCATTGTGTCAGATTATTATTGAATCATCATCCTGGCTCATGGGACTCTCTTCGTTGACATTTTGTTTTTGAGACAGGGTCTTGCTCTGTCACCCAAGCTGTGATCACAGCTTACTGCAACCTCCAACCACTGGTCTCAAGCAATCCTTCCACCTCAGCCTCCCGAGTAGCTGGGACCACAGGTGAGCACCACCACACCCAGGTTTTGTGTTAGTGTTTGTTTTTTTTTCTTAGTAGAGACAGGGTCTCGCCACATTGCCCAGGCTGGTCTCAAACCCCTGAGTTCAAGCAGTCTGCCCACCTCAGCCTCCCATACAGTGCTGGGACTACAGGTGTGAGCCACCACACCTGGCCATCTTCATTGACTTCTGCACTTGCTGTTATTTGGTTACTTATTTTTAATAATGCAATAAGCAACCTCAAACCCATAAAAGCAAGGAACTGGACGATACCCCTCATTAAACCATGTGGCCCCACCCTAGCCTCTTTCATAGCTGCTTGAATCTCCTGTTCATCCTGCCCTGGCTTTCCTTTGTAAATAGTTGTATCAAGTCTGCACGCATATTTTAAAGAATACATTTATCAACATCGTTTTTAATTATAAAAAGGGGTACCATGCTGTCGGTAATCTTCTGGGACTTTTAACATATGCAAAGATTCGTTCCCATTGTTATAGGTTGCTTAGTCCATGCATTTCAATTGCTATATAAGATTTATTTATCCATTCTCATGATGTTTCCAGTGTTTCGCTATTGTGAACAGTACTGTTTGATCATTCTTGTACGTACCCCTTTTATTGTTATTGTTGCTGTTATGATGGTGATGATGCAGAAATCTCTCTCTGGTGTATACCATAGAGTGGAACTGCTCTGTCATAAGATATGTACATATTCTACTTTAGGAAGTAAATCAACTTTTCAACGTGGTTGTACCAAATTATACTCCAACTAGCATGTGTAAGATGATTCTCTCCAACATTTAGTATTGTTGACATTTTGTTTTTTGCCAATCGAAAGATGCAAAATGGTATGCCAACAGTTGCCTTGATTTTTATTTTGCAGACTACTGATTACTCTGAGTGTCTCTTTGCGTGTATCGTAATCACATATATTTTCTTTTCTAGGACGTGACTACTCATGTCTTTCGCTTCTCTTAAGTTGTTTGTGGTCTAAACAAGTCTTGCTGGTACCTGAAATGAAAGTTCCAGGGGAAACCACTTGTTTTTTGGTTTTTGGTTTTTGGGGTTCTTTTGTTTGTTTGTTTTTTGTTTTTTGAGATGGAGTCTCACTCCATCACCCAGGCTGGAGTGCAGTGGTGCGATCTCAGTTCACTGCAAACTTTACCTCCTGGGTTCAAGTGATTCTTCTGCCTCAGCCTCCAGAGTAGCCGGGATTACAGGCACCCACCACCTTCGGCTAATTTTTTGTATCTTTAGTAGAGACGGGATTTCACCATCTTGGCCAGGCTGGGCTTGTACTCCTGACCTCGTGATCCACCCACCTCGGCCTTCCTAAGTGCTGGGATTACAGGCGTGAGCCACCGTGCCCGGACAGCAAGTTCAGATTTCTACCCAACACATTTGGCAACTGAAGTGATAACTGTAGCTCCAGTTATCAGGAAATATTGAATTTCCAGAGGCTTCTCAATAGTGAGGGAAGAACAGTAAATGTAGACACAAATTTTCCAATGCATATATACATAGGAAGCTGCAGGTCCAGTTCTTTTAAGAAAATATATTGATAATCAAGAGAAGCAGGCCAGGCACAGTGGTTTACACCTGTAATCCCAATACTCTGGGAGGCTGAGGCGGGAGGAACGCTTGAGCCCAAGAGTTTGAGACCAGCCTGGGCAACAAAGTGAGATCCTGTCTCTGTTATAAAAAACAGAAATAAATTTTAAAAGGGATTTCATTCTTTGCTAACGCTGATACTCCATTGTATGTACATACCACGTCTTGTTTCTCCATCCATCTTCTGATGGACATTAGCGTGGTTTCCATCTCATGGCAGCGGTGAATAATGCTGCTGTGGGCATAGATGTACAAGCATCTGTCTAGCAGTGTTTCCAAACATTAAAAATTATGTGTTCCTGCAATGTACAAACTGCCTTGAGCCTATGTGAAAAGCTAGTAAAAACTGACCCCCCATCGGCTAGGTCATGCCATCACAGCAGTATCAGTTTTAAGCTAGGAGGCAGGGACCACGCCTTTTCCAGGTTCTGCACAGTATCCAGAGTGCTCAGCTCCCAGGACACACCCAATCCTCGTGGAGTGCTGGGACACAGAGGCAATACAGATCACGTGGGGCCTGCCGAGGCTAGACTTCACAAAGACCTCCGGGGCCCGGGAGGTCTGGGTTATCAATGCTTGCCATGGCCCCGCCTTATCAGAGGGCTATTTCGCCTTCATTTTGATTAGCCAAGTACTTTATAATCATTTACTAATAGGTCTTTTCCATTATCAACAACCATCACCTGATATGTAGAAATGGAGTATTTGGACAGGGAGGGAGTCAATTTTATATGCAAATATGAATGCAACCATAGAGACCAGACCTACTTTGCTCTTGGGAAGTAGTGGTTCAATTTAGCTAAGCATCAAAATTAAATTTGCTGTCCTATATGAGAAGCCATAGTGCTGAGGCTGGCATGTCGCCCACTGCACCTGAACATGGTATTAAGAACCAGCCGTCCAAAGGTTGGCATTAAGACCACCGGCCTGCACTCACTCCATCCCACATCCTCCTCAATCTCCTTTGAGCTTAGAGCTTATAGCAATAAGAAGGGTAGTGGAGTAAGGAGCATGACCCGTGACAGCTGATCTCAAAACGGTGAGCCCAGGTGATATATATATATATATATATATATATATATATATATATATATACAAAACCACTGAGCACTGAGCAACCTGCCTCAGTGGCTCACACATTCTCTCATCCAATAATGTCAACACAGGGGATTCCGAATTCCACTCTAAATTTCAACTTTCATTGTCTTTTCACTGATTCTTGGCATGTGAAAATATGCAGATTTTTTAAATTTTGCTTTCTAAAATGAGCATGTGATATATATAATAGAAAATGCATTTTACTTGATTTTTTTTTTTCTTTTTGAGACATGATCTCACTGTGTCAACCAGGCTAGAGGGCAGTGGTACAAACATGGCTCATGGCAGCCTTGACCTCCTGGGCTTAAGACATTCTCCCGCCTCAGCCTCCCAAGTAGCTGGGACCACCATGCCCAGCTAATTTTTTTTTCTTTTTGAGGCGGAGTCTCGCTCTGTCACCCATGCTGGAGTGCAGTGGCACAATCTCAGCTCACTGCAACCTCCACCTCCTGGGTTCAAGCGATTCTTCTGCATCAGCCTCCCAAGTAGCTGGGATTACAGGCATGTGCCACCACACCCAGGTAATTTTTTGTATTTTTAGTAGAGACGGAGTTTTCACCATGTTGGCCAGGCAGGTCTGAAACTCCTGGTCTTATGTGATCTGCCCATCTCAACCTCCCAAAGTACCAGGATTATAGGCGTGAGCCACTGGGCCCAGCCCACTAATTTTTTAAATTGTTTGTAGAGACAGGGTCTCACCATGTTGCTCAGGCTGGTCTCGAGCTCCTGGGCTCAAGCAATCCTCCCACTTTAGCCTCGCAAATTGCTGGGATTACAGGTGTGAGCCGCTGCACCAGACCTTGAAATCATTTTTTTAATTAAAAAAAAAATTCGCTCCATTCCATTGAAATCATTTTTAACACATAAAAACCACTTGCATTGGTAGTTATCATATTAAATGTTTGTGTGTGTGAGAGATAAGGGGTCTCACTATGTTGCCCAGCTGGCCTTGAAATCCTGGGTTCAAGTGATCCTCCTACCTCAGCCCCTTGAGTATTATGTTATTCATTTTATATGTGCAGAATCTTTCACAACAAATTTAAGAATTTGTTTGTATGCACTAGCTATACTTGTGCTATAATTTTTCCATTTTTTGACCATGATATTCTCATTACACATTTCCATATCATACCCTGAATTTTCTTATCTATCTTCTTATGTATTCTATCTATAGATCTCTGGCCTAAGGAATAGGACAGCAGAAGGAAGCAAGCAGGTGTCAGAAAGTTCACCTCTACAAAAATTATGACGCCTTCTTATTTCACTATCTGAAACAGAAACTGAAAAGACAATAAAAGATAGTTACTTGGTAACTGAGAATCTGTACTTTGCAGATTATGGACAGCCAAATCTTAATGGCCTCATTCAATATATTCTTTTTTTTTTCATTAAGCATCTGTTAAATGCTTCTGATGCATGACATCCTGAAGCTGCCAAAATGAATAAGAGCTCTGTCCTGGAGAACCTCAGGGTCAAGTGATTCTATAAACCAGTGGTTGGCAAACTACGGTCCATAGGCTACATACAGTCACAGCTTGTTTTCATAAATAAAGTTCTGCCAGATGCAGTAATCCTAGCATTAGGGAGACTGAGGGAGACTGAGGAGGGCGGATCATTTGAGATCAAGAGTTCGAGACCAGCCTGGCCAACATGGCGAAACCCTGTCTCTACTAAAAATGCAAAAATTAACTGGGCATGGTGGCGGGCACCTGTACTTGGAAGGCTGAGACACGAGAATCGCTTGAACCCTGGGGGACAGAGGTTGCAGTGAGCTGAGATCACACCACTGCACTCCAGCCTAGGCAACAGAGTGAGACTATGTCTCAACAAATAAATAAAGTTTTATTGGAACACAGCCATACACATTAGTTCACGTTTTGTTTTGGTTTTTCTCTTAAGAGACAGTGTTTCACTCTGTCACCCAGGTTAAAGAGCAGTGGCATAATCAGAGCTCACTGCAACCTTGAACTGGGCTCAAGTGATCCTACTACCTCAGCTTCCCAAGTAGCTGGGATTGCACCACGCCAGGTTAATCTTTAATTTTTTGTAGAGATGGGGTCTTGTTGTGTTGCCCAAGCTGGTCTTGAACTCTTGTCCTCAAGTGACCCTCCTGCCTCTACCTCCCAAAGTGCTAAGATTACAGGTATGAGCCACTGTGCCTAGCCTAGTTTATGTATTGTCTGCAATTAATTTCACACTATGGCAGAATTGAGTGGCTTTGAAAAAAATCATATGACCCATAAGCCTAAAATACTATCTAGCCCTTTACAGAAAATGTTTGCTGGTCCCTGCTTTTCATTTTATTTATTTATTTATTATTTTGAGGTAAGGTCTCCCTCCATCACCCAGGCTGGAGTTCTGTGGTGCAATCACAGCTCACTACAGCCTCACCTCCTGGGCTGAAGTGATCCTCCTACCTCAGCCTCCCAAGTAGCTGGGACCACAGGTGCCACCACACCTGGCTATGACCCCTGCTTTAGAGGAAGGAACGAACTGTGGACCCCTTAAATTTCTGAAGATTCTGAGAGGACTTGGCCCTACTCCTTTCAAGAAGCCCAGATGCTCTGAGAATGAGGGAAGATGCTCTTGCTACTCAGAGTGTCCCCTACAGACCCACATCCTCTGATATAACCCAGACAACAGAATCTCAGGTCCCACCCAGAACTACGTCAGAATCTGTGACTTAACAAAATCCCCAGGTGATTCATAGGTACACTGACGTTTGAGAAGCACCACTTGTATGAGTCAGGGTCCTCCAGACCCTGTTTTTCCTCCAGAGACACAGAACCAACAGGCTGTGTGTATAGGGAGAGTGATCGATTTTAAGGAATTGGCTCATGTGATTGTGGAGGCTGGCAAATCTGATACCTGCAGGACAGGTGGGCAGGCTGGAATCAGATGGGAAACTCTAGCAAGAGTTGACGTTGCAGTCTTGAATTCAAAGGCAGTCTGGAGACAGAATTTTTTTTGTAGGGGGGGATCTGGGGGTGGGTGTTAAGACAAGATTTCTCTCTGTCACTCAGGCTAGAGTGCATTAGAGTGATCATGGCTTACTCTAAGCTCTAATTCCTGCATTCAAGTGATTCTCCAAATTCAGCCTTGCAAGTAGGTGGGACTACAGGCATATGCCACTGTACATGGCTAATTTTTTGTAGACACAGGGTCTCCCAGACTGATCTTGAACTTCTGGCCTCAAGCTACTCTCCTGCCTGTGCTTCCCAAAGTGCTGGGATTACAAGCATGAGCCACCACACCCAGCTAGAGACAGAATTCTTTCTTTTTTTAAATTTTGAGACAAAGTCTTGCTCTGTTGCTAGACTGGAGTACAGTGGCACCGTCTCAGCTCACTGCATCCTCTGGCTTCCACGTTCAAGTGATTCTCCTGCCTCAGCCTCCTGAGTAGCTGGGACTACAGGTGTGCGCCACCACACCCAGCTAATTTTTGTATTTTTAGTAGAGATGGGGTTTTACCGTGTTGGCCAGGATGGTCTCGATCTCTTGACCTCGTGATTCACCCACCTCGGCCTCCCAAAGTGCTGGGATTACAGGCGTGAGCCACCACACCCGGCCTATTTTTTAAATATATTTTTTAGGACAGGAGCTCACCGTGTTGCCCAGGGTGGTCTCAAACTCCTAGTCTCAGGCGATCCTCCCACATCAGCCTCCCAAAGTGCTGGGATTATAGGCATGAGTCATGATGACTGGCCCAGAATTCTTTATTCTGAAGACTTCAACTTTCTAAGGCCTTGATTGAATGAAGCCCATCCACATTATGGAGATTAATCTGTTTTACTCAAAGTCTACTGACTGCAGTGTTAGTCACATTAAAAAATATGTATCATGGCAACATCTAGACTGGTTGTTAACCTAACAGCTGGGTACCATACCCTAGCTAAGTTGACACATAAAATAGCAGCAGCATCTTTGAAGTCAACTCTTGAGATCAATAAGCCTTTTACTTAATATATTTGCTAGAGATTTATATGTTAGCCCTTTTCAATCCATCACTTCATTTTTTTTTCTTTTTTCTGGGACAGAGTCTTGCTCTGTCACTCAGACTGGAGTACAGTAGAATGATCTTGGCTCACTGCACCCTCTTATCTCCTGGGTTCAAATGATCCTCCTGCCTCAGCCTCCTGAGTAGCTGGGACTCAGGAGGCTGAAGCAGAAGGATCATACCCAGTGCGCACCACCATACCCAGTTAATTTTTGTATTTTTCGTAGAGATGGGGTTTCACCATATTGACCAGGCTGGCCTCGAACTCCTTACCTCAGGTGATACACCCACCTCCACCTCCCAAAGTGCTGGGATTACAGGTGTGAGCCACCACAGCCAGCCTCATTACTTCCTTTTTTAAAATCTTGGAACCTTTCCCAGTGTCTTGTTTGTAGGTGCCATTTCTGTTCTTAATTCTTCAAATATTGTTTTCTACATAGGTTCCCATAGGGACTGACATCACCCACGATCTCTCCTTTTCACCTGATGACACACGGCTTCAGGCACTTCCCCAGAAATGGTGGCAAGTGCAGGAGCAGAGGACCTGAACAGCAGCTGTTCTTTGACCCATGACGTGGTTCTCATGTTCATCCACTAAGTCAGAAACATTGGTAGAGCACCTCTCCTGTGCCACATGTCATTCTAGGCATTGAGGGGAGATACAGCTGTGAACAAAACAGAGGTAAATCCCTGCCCTCACAGGATGTATATTTTAGTGGCACATGCAAATGGCAAATAAGGTAAATTAGCCATTGGTATGTCCCACTAAATGTAAATACATGGTATGTTAGCTAGTGATGAGTGCTGAAAATAAAATTAAAACAGGGAAAGAAATAGAAAGTGGAGGGTGGGGCAGGGCAGTGGGGCTCATGCCTGTAATCTCAGCCCTTTGGGAGGCCAAGGCAAGTGGATCATGAGGTCAGCAGTTCGAGACCAGCCTGACCAATATGGTGAAACCCTGTCTCTACTAAAAACACAAAAATTAAGGCCAGGCGTGGTGGCTCACGCCTATAACCCCAGCACTTTGGGAGGCTGAGATGGGCAGATTACCTGAGGTCAGGGGTTCAAGACCAGCCTAGCCAACATGGTAAAATCTTATCTCTTAAAAAAAAA
>CAUYLG010060611.1:0-47837 GCA_963573385.1 Cacajao melanocephalus
AATAAATAAATAAATAAATAAAATCCATCTGACAGTGTTCTAATGGTATCCCTTGAGGCTGGCTACCATTATAATGCCAAAGTTCATTGACTTGTGAAGGCAAAAGCCAGACTGGCTACTGTTTTAGTAAATGCATGCAATGGGATACATTTTCATGCTTCTCTGCGTGTGTGCATGTATATGTGTGTGTGTGTGCATGTGTGTATATTTGTGACACCTAAACAGAAACTATACAGTAGTGCTGGAATGTAAATAGAGTATATCATGTAAAAAACAATTAGACTGGTTTGTTTTCAGTTTAAAATTGTTTTTTCTCTATATAGAACCTGTTATAATACAGAACGTGGCAAAGTATAGGAATAAGTAACTGAAATTAGTTGCTTTGTGAAAACTGTCATCATTCAGTGACTGTTTACATTGTTAAATAACTGATGTTGCCAAGACATATACACAAAAATTAACTTTGTGGCCTTCTGGCTTTAATTTTTACACTAGGATAAATTCATATATTTATGTTACATCCCCCAGAATTTTTTGTGTGCTCTAATAGAGAACTAATGGGCTTTATCCAGCATTATAGTTATTTCAGTGTTTTTTTCAGAAAGTGGGCTTATTATCTATCTTTACTCTTATTCCACATATGCATTCCTTTGCAACGTCTACAGTTACTCCAATATTTTAGGCTTATGGAGAAAATGTAAACGAACCAAAGCTTAATTTTTCCTTAACCTGAAATTACAGTGTCACCCAACCTTGCAATTACACCCTCAAGAGAGTTGCTACATTATATCCCTTCAATTTATATTCTAGGAAAAATAAACATATGTCTACTTTAGCTTATCTTCCCTGAATTTCTCTACATCTCTTTGCCAAAATTTTCTACCAAATAAAGTTTTCTGTATCTTTTGTTTTGTTCCTTCTTGCCTCCAAAAGAAACAGCAATCACAAACACTGTGCCTAGAAAATATTAAAACGTGTCAAATCATCAGCTGTCCATTGTCTTATTTTTACAAAGCAGAACTCCAAATGGAAATAGAGCATGTCAAGCACACTACATTACCATGTGATTTAACATGACAAACTGAAAAGCTCTCATACAGGTAATGGAAACATTGATTGACCTTTAAATATGGTTCTCAGGTTATGTTTCTATTCATATACTCATGCTCTCAGGATGCATTCTGAAACACTCTAGCAGCTTAAGATGCTAGAATTAAGAGATAGTAAGTGTCATTTTAAAAAGAGAGAAATAGAATATTCAAATTGGTGAAAGATGTGTTTCATCAGTTACAGATCAGTAATGTCCATATTCATTGTTGAGTCAATATGTACTTCACCTCCAGTCTCTGAAGGAAAGAGAAACAAATCAAAATGCTACTCTGACATCAGAACATATTTATTAAGAACTCTTTCTATAAACTTTTGCCAATTTATCATTTTTCTATATTAACCATAATGCTACCAAATGATTATATCTTTCATTGAAACATAACACGAACTTTGCATTTGGGATGCAGGGTGCTATTATTTATTTTTGGAGGGGCTATTTAAAGTGAGACTATCAGGTGCCAGTTTTTTTAAAATAAATCTGGATAGCATGACATTAATTCAAATGGCAATTCTCATTTTTAAGGTTATATCTCAGAAACTGTAAAAGGAATCTTAGCATAATGAAAAATTTGACTAATTCTCTTAAGAATCTATCAAGCTGTAATTTCAGATTGAATTTTAAGATAATATCAGATCTGTGGGTTATGCTTTAACAATCAGTAAAGTGCCACAGGATCTCAGGCTTATTTTATGAAGAACTTTGGACCTGAAAAGCTACAAATCACCCCAGTCAGAAATATTCCCTCTAAAGAATCCCCAGGGATATTATACTATAGGAGTATAAAAATATAAGGCTGGGCTTGGCAAATATTTAGCTAAAGAAGTTTGAAGTCTTTCTGAATTTACTGGAACTCTTGTCACATGGCCACATCATTCACTTTTTGTGATTCTCTCACATCTCTGACTTGTGTATTTGATGCTACTTATTTTGATCTTGTCTTTTGTCTTCTGGTGAGTGTCCCCATCCTGTGTCATGATGACTTCCTTCTGTTAGTTCCTGTCAAGATGGAAAATGATATTTCAGTCAATGCACTGAGAAAATGCACAATGCATTTGGAAAGTTTTGACATCAAAACAGTACTTTTAGAATCACATTAAATAATTTCATTAAAAAAAGAAAACTTGAGCCGATAAGATAAAACTGGTTGACTATGACTATCATCAACATGGCAAATGTGGCACTCATTATAGTTAGCAATAATATTCACTAAATTTTAAATACCATTTCTTAAATTTCAATTTTGATAATAAAATAATTATAGTGAAAAACAGCATGAAATTTTTTGGATACTCTTCCTAATCAGTCAACACTCAACTTCAACAAATCCTAACTAAACTTAAAAAGAAAAGAGTAATTTGATTCATCTCCTTCATGGTGATCTTCCTAATTTATATATGTTTTCCTTCTGTTCATCTTTATTTCTGAACAATTAATATTTAATCTCTCCATTATGGTCTCCAAGAGCCGTTCTTACTGCTCAACTCTCTCAATGGTATTCCTTTATTTCGTTCCTTGGACCCTCATTAAATTTTGTTTTATTTCTTTTATTCATTCTTTCTTATCAATTCCTTTGCTGAATATGCTAAAGTAATTCAATGGGGAAATGGCATTAATTTCAAGAAGTTTATAGGAAGTACTGAATGTCAATATGGGGACAAAATGAATCTAAAAACTCAACTTATGCCATAAACAAAAATTAAATTAAAATAGGTCATGGATTTAACCATTCAACTATATACATAAAAGTCTTAGAACACAACATAGGATAAAATTTCCATGACTTGGAGTAAAGATTTCTTAAATAGAAGAGATCAAGCAGGAAGAAACAAAGATACGATAAATGAATCAACATATTGTCTTCTCACCTTATATGCACCATTAGGAGAATAGAAAGATAATACACAAACTGGGAAGTTATTTTATATTTCATGTATCTGTTTAAAACTTGTACATAGTCTACATAAAGAACAATTTAAATAAAACACGAATTATTATAAATAAGACAAAAGCAAAATGGACAAAATATTTGAGCAGACATTTCACTAAAGAATGTTTATGAATGACAAATACATAAAAGGAGTTCAATCTCATTAGTCATCAGAAAAATGCAAATTAAAACTGCTATTGGATACTAATACATACTCCTTTAATGGCTATAATCAAAAAATAAAAATATCATAGTTGGTGAGGATGTGGAGCAACCTTTTATACATAGCTGGTGGGAAAGAAAAGTATTTCAACTATGTTGGCAAGCAATTTGGCAATTTTTAAAAATGAAGTTAATGCTGGTTTCACTTCCAGGTATTTGCCCAAGAGAAAAGAAAATTTAGTTTACACAAATTGTTTCACATGAATATTCATAGTAATTGTATTCCTAAATACAAAAATTTGGAACCAGCTCACGTGTCAATCAACAGGTAAACAGAAAAACAAATTTGGATATATTTATAGCGTATAATACTACTCATGCATATAAATGAATAAAATGTTGATATGCATGTGATACATCCACCTCAAAACATTTTGTTGAACAAAAACAAACTAGCTAAAAGTGTACATGCTGTGTGATTCCATTTGACTCCTCCTCCACCACAAGATCAGACATGTCCAACAGGAAGACTTCAAGTTCATCTCTGATGTCAGAATGAGAAGGCATGGGGAGGAGATCCAAGCAAAGCTGAGCAGACTCAACCACAGTGGGAAGAGCACAGCTGCCACCACAGACAGGCCATAAGAAACAAATATTTAGAAGTTACTGAGATTCTGGGATTTTTGTCATTGCAGCAAACTTGAAAAGCACAAGAAAATATAAAAGACCCAGAAGAAAATGGATATAATTTCAAGAGTGACTTCTTTAAGTTTGTGAGAAAAGGTATGATCTCATACACAATATAATCCAATGAAAAGTTGAATACATGCAAAAACAGTAAATTACTTAAAATAATTTATATGTATAAATATGAATGAGCAGGCAGTAAGATATCCTGACATGTACATTCAGACCTTTCCTAAAATGGGCTGGGAAGTTTATTTAAATTACTTGAAACATCCATCCTTCAGAAATGGAGAAATCACAATGACAAATTCCTTCTGTGTGACTCTTTCTAAAATTTAATTACATTTTTGTCAATATATTATTTGATTATCAAGAAAACTTGATTAAATTTCTTAATATAAAGTTACACTCTTACTTCTTCATGATAATAGATGTTATTATAATTTGTATTCTGTATAGTAAACAGATTCCTAAAAAAAAAATTTAAAAGCAATCTCTTAAAATCATGCCACAGATAGATATTTGAGGATGGTTTGAGGATCACTATAATTAGCCTTAACATATATTTACAATTAAACTCCAACGAATATATCTCCAAGTTATGCCCATCTCTTAAATAAGTCCCAGAATTTATATTTTTCATCTTGACTAACTTATAAATTTATTCAGTTCTTCTAATTTATAGTACACAGATTTATGTATTTTTTTCTTTATTTCACTTCCTTATGATCTATTTTCTCACCACTATAAATATAGTGCTTGTAAAATAAGAATCAGAATATATCTTTAACATAATCAGTAATGTCCTATAAATTCCACACTTTCTAGTTGAGTGTTTAAGTTTTCATTATCTGGCTCTAGTCTAAATTTGGAGAAGAATCTTTAATTATACTTCAGTACATGTTCTATAATCTGACCATAGATAGCTAACATGTATTGAATTGTTCTTTGAACCAAACTGTCTTCTAAGCACTTTGCCGATATTAACACATTTAAGAATCTCAACAATTCTATGGGGTAGGAAGTCTTGGAGCAGTCTGTCTCTGAAACTACCATGGTCTAACAAGACGTGAGGGTCACTGAAAACACTGTCTTATAACTTTTTCATAACTTTATGAATATGGTATTTTCTCTATCTTAAACACCCCCTCTCTCTGTATATAAATAGAAATTCAGTTTTCTTTAAGATCTAATAAAATGCTTGCATTTTGTAAAATTTGTTACATTTTATTTTAATTCTTAAAAAATGCAAAACCAAACTTTAGCTGTTTAATTCACTTCTTCCTTCAATAGAGAGTAAATTCTTTGCCTATTGACATGTTTTAACAAACTTTAATCTTCACTGAACATCACAAAGATGTGTTTTGTACATGCTGGCTGAATAAATAAACTAGATTTATGCATTAGTACTGAAAATCATAAGTCAAAACATTTGACATGGCGTTGGCAAGAGGACAATTGGGGCAGAAAGGTCTGGAGTTTACAAGGAATCAACATAATGTGGCTGTCCTTACTCAGCACTCCATCCCACAGAGGATCTTTCTGAAGGTCACGCCTTACATTATAAATATTTTCCATCCAATACATAAATATGTAGCTTTTGGTACAGAGGGTGATTTCATCCTCTCTCTCTTTCTGTCTCTCTCTCTTTCTTCAAATTAAAATATGTTTCTCTCCAGTCCATTCTACACTTCTGCAGCATCCTGTTTCTATTATTTACCTAGATGCTCTTGACTTTATCCAGCATTCAGTAATCCTTGGTTGCCTTCTAATTTGATCATGAAAAAATTGTCTGATGCTGAATTCTATGTAATTTCTTTAAATAGCTTTATGGTCAGTCATAGGTTTTAGTTTAAAAGTCTGTGTAAATTTTCTCTGCTCTGCAATGTTTAAAAACATTTACCGACTACAGAGGAACATATATACGATCAGAACAACTTCATGATAATATTGAAAGGCTATTTTTATTTTTTCCATTATCTCAAAACCTTAAAAACTAAAACCTGGTTAAAGTGCAAATATCCATTTCTCTGTGACTATACTGGTACAGTACTATAATTAGATATCAGAAAGGTTTGTAGTTATACTTCTGTCAAAATGCTGGTAGTTACATTTTTTGGAAAAGGAATTTAAAATATAATTACCTATTCCCAATACAGATGATATATGCACATTCACACACACACACGCAAACTCACATACACACTCATGCACAGGCATACATATGCAAATTAAATGGTAATTTAATTTTAAGTTGGTATAGTTCTGCAAAAGGTGTCTAAGTTTTTCTCTTTGTGCATTCTGTTACTTCAAGTGAATATATCCATGTAACTTGACCACTTATGATAGCATATCTCTTCTATTACAAATCCTATGTAGACTGGTAAAAATGCAAATGTTTCTTCTATAATTATGAATTTCAATCAAATCTCCATTTTTTAGGTATTAATTTTTCTATAGTGAATTATGAAGTCCAATTACTTATATTGCCCTTATTAAATACATCAGCCTTACATTAAACAAACACTACTAACATTATAATAAATGAACTGCAAAGCAAATTTTATTAAAGTCCATGATTAAATCAAATACACTAACTACACAGTATAAAAATAGGGCATTGGTTTATCTTGTAGCCCTTCTTGATTATGAGTTGATCAAGAGTGGAGATTTATCTTATTTACCTTTTCTTTAAACCCAGTACCAATTCTTTGCCTTCCATGAAAGATAATAATTAATTAATGATGACTTTTGATAAATTGTAGTTTAGTAAATTATACATTTATTAGAATTTTATGAAAAGAGCTTAAGGAATCAGGAATCAAAAAAGGATTTATTATCACCTTAGAAAAGCTATTTAATGATTTAAGTTTCATGTTCCTCCTCAGTAAAGAACAAAAATAATATTAATTGTGATTAAATTACCTAATGAATATTCATAGGTTCTAATTAGAGATGTGATATAAAATTTTTGCATATTATTAATATTAATAAACTATGATGCTAAAACATTTCTAACCCACAGCTCTAGACAAGAAGGATTCTAAATTCCTCTGTGGGAAACTTGCAAATACAATTTTTGTTATTTTAATTAATTGAAAGGGAAGATTAGAAACCTGTTTGTTTCTTTTCACTCTTTGGATTTTGAATTTTAATTTTGGAAAGTCAAGTCAAAGATTACTTACTCTGATTTTATTTTCAATTCATTTGTAGAAAATGTATTTTTCAATAAAAGCAATAATTGTGAGATATTAAAATTAATATATCAAATAAAATAAAAAGACTCGAATCTAAACAATTTTAAAAGTTATCTATCATCTACTTACATTGCTATGAGTATTCCAAGTTCTATACAACTTTGCTTAGAAAGTTGCACTTGAATTTTCTTTATTCTTTTTTTTTTTTTTTTTTTTAAATTAAGGCACGAGTTCTTGCTCTCTTGCTCAGGCTGGAGTGCAGTGCCACAGTCATAGCTCACTTGAGCCTCTGACTCCTGGGATCAAGCAATCCTCCCACCTCAGACTCCCAAGTAGATGGGACCACAGGCATGTGCCACCACTCCCATCTTGTACTTAAATTTTAAGTTAAATTGAGTTAATAAACAGATAATTTAAATTATATAATCATCACTACATTTGCAAACACATTTTTTCTATAGTATTTAAAATTATCTGTTTTAAATAATACATATGATTTCTTTTTCTTTTTAATTCTCCAGAGTAATATACTGCAAATGGGCCTGAAATTTTTAAATTTCTTCTGATGGAAAACATATGTTACTATAAATATTTCCAGCTAAAATATGACAGAGTAGTCCAATAATCTTATCCAGATTTTGCATAGTTGTGTTAAAAATCTGAGGTAAATTTAATAACATTTTGATTTCAAATATATTGGCTTTATTTTATTTTCATATGTAATCAGAGTGCTTTGAGAGGTTCATATCTTCAAGTGACTGTAATACATTAATTCTCAAGTTTGCTAAAATACAATATACTTTGCTCATCAGGAAAAACCACTGTTAGTAGCATCATATTTTTTCTTTCAGCTACTTTTCTCCCTTTCAAAATCTTGGAATATTTAGCTGGATGTTACATCTACCAGAAGCAGTGGAAATCAAAGTGATCAAAATTCTTGTTATATTTTGAGGGTTGGGTAAAATAATTTGCTAGTGGGTTGAAGATGGGATATGTAAAATGAGAGGTGGTTTGAATGAATCTAAGGGCCTATCAAGTAAAGAGATGGGATGTCAAGTCTTTAAACATAAAAATAATCCAAGAAGAACAATTTAGGAACTTGGGAAGAACAGGATATGTATAATCACTGTGTCATCTTTCGTAGATAGAGAAAAATACTTTTTCATGTCTACTAGAGATGGAATAAAAATACATCATAGAGAATTGTTTAATAATTTTATAAAATATTCAAGGGATGTCAAGTAAGTTATTTATTTTTATGGAACTGGAATTCAGGAGAAATATCTGATTGGCCTATACATTTTGAAATCATTAGCAATTAGGTGATACTGAAAATTCTGAGACTAGATTAGACAACTTAGAAAGTGACTATACATAAAGAACAGAAGAATCATTAGAGAAGGTCCTTTGAGGTTGAAAAGACGAAAATAGAAAAGAAGACTAACAAGGGTAGCTACAATTTGGAGAAAAACAAAGGAGAGTGTGTTCTGCTGCTATGCAAATGAAACACTGACTTTGAAGAGAAAAGTCAACTGTATTAAATGAAACTGAATATTCAAATAGGACCTTCTCCTGCTTCTGATTTCAGCTGCTCATTTCCATGGTCATACCTTAGCCTTATCATTAACAATATGGAAATCCTTCAATAATCTCAATTTCTATTATCTCCCTTTTTCATGCCAACTTCTCAGTTTCCACATTATTGCTTCTATTATCCCAATTTAACTTTCCTTCAATGATACCAGGACTCATAAGCCATTAGTTTTATCACCTATTTAGTGTATCACAGTCTCATATTCCTTTATGCAGCATTAATTTTGTGGTTAATCTTATAATTATTCCCCTACCGACACCAACTTCCCTGCTCTACCTTGTGTATTGCTGTATCTCTGGTTGAATTAGACTATGTGCCAGTTCCATGCTTGTGCCCTCAGTGCTGAACATGGCTAGAGAGGTACATATGGCAGCACAGATACTTGCATCTCACTCCTCGCTGGTCAGTTACTTCACAACATATGCACAACCTTTCAACGTGCCCCAGACCTTGTGCGTTGCCTTAGGACATTCACTCTCCTTTCTCCTGAAGGTATGCAACAAGATCTGTCATATCTCTTAATCCTTCATTGCCTTCTTCTTCCTACTTAATTGGGAAATCATTATTTCTTCTTCTGTGTAGTGAACAAGAAAGCCATAATATTCTCCAGATTAACCAAAGTTAAACAGGTTTCTTCTAGACTATAAGCCCCTGACTTCCTCTTTTTTCTTTTTTTTTTCAGAGCATTAATTTTAGAAAGCTTGTAGTAGCAAATTTTTTTCTGCCCATTTGAGATGTAAATCTTTTTAAAAGCCTCTAACCAGTTTTTAACCCAGGACTGTCTTTCTCAGGACCTGGGATCCATCTCTTTGAAATGTAGTCATCAAAGAAGATAGAGCCCCTACCTCCCATCCTCTGTGGGAGAACAGAAACCTAATTTCAGCAGGGGTGGCTTGTTCCAAGCTGTTAAACCACTCCCTGTCATGAGGATAAAAGAACATTTACTTTTATTTTGGGTAAAGCTAATGGAGAGACAGGAGGGGTCTGGAGATGGTTATTGCTCTGAAGCTAGGAGCTATTGGAACACAAATTCCCAAGTCAGAAGCTCAAACTCTCCCTCCGGGGATGCCATCATACATTCTGAGTTCTCTAGGACTCTTCCTCTACTGCGCTCTCTCCTGAGCTCACTGGGATGCAGCATGATGGCCTCCTGCTGCTCCTAGAGCCTGCCTCACCTGAGTCCATCCAAGGCCACTAGGCTTTGCTGTTCCAGCTGGCTGGAATCTCTTCTCTCCTGTGTGCATGTGCTTTTTTCCTCAACATTTTCAAGTATCATCTCAAATGTCTCTTTGTCAGTATATGAATCTTTGGTCACCCTAATTACATTTGTAATCCCCTTCTGGCCCAGCAATTCCTAATTTTACCTGTACATCTTAAGTAACTGAGCATGGTATATATTCAACTTGTTTTATTTTCTAACATTTCATAGTAAAATGTAAACACCATGAAGTCAGGTCTACAGGAATTTTTAAGTTTTGCTCATGACTCCAAGGACAGTGACTGGCACAGCATCTGGTACATCAGAGATAACACTAAGTAAACTTGTTAACGGATGACTCAATTAGTGAATGACAGGACCTCACTGTAATTGTAATAAGATTAGGGGATAGCTACTTTTCATTTCATATATTTCCAAGAATCTGTTTAGAAATTCTAGTGATACTTGTTTTCAGTTTTGAACTTTCATGATAATGTAGAATTATTTTCTAAGAAGAATGTTTTAATCATTGTAATTCATATCTATAGTCTGCAAAATTTTCAACTAACCCCTGTGAACTCAAAGTAGCTGAGACAGGTCTCAGTGAATTTAGAAAGTTTATTTTGCCAAGGTTAAAGATGCACCCGTGACACAGTCCTGATGGCATGTGCCCTAGGCAGTCAGGGTACAGCTTGCTTTTATACATTTTGGGAAGACACAATACATTAATCAATATATGTAACATTTACATTGGTTTGATCTGGAAGGGAGATTGAAGAAGGATGGTTTCCAGGTCATAGGTACATTTAAACATTTTCTGATTGGCAATTAGTTAAGAGAGTTGTTATTAAGTTTTGCTCAACTTGGAGATAAATTTGCTCAACTTAGAAATAAATGTTTGGGTTATTCTGGGGTTTTAGGGGCATTTAGATTTTACCACGCATATGAGGCCTCCAACTAGCAGGCTTTAGAGAGGAAAGACTAATGTTTCTTATCAGACTTAAGGTCTGTGTTGATGTTAATGCTGTCAGGGTATAATGAGGCATGTCTGACCCCCACTTCCTGACATGGCCTGAACCAGTCTTTCAGGTTAAATTTTAGAGTACCTGGGGGGAGGAGAGAGTTCACTCAGATGGCTTCAGGGGGCCTTCAAATTTTATTTTTGGTTTTCACCCTACATGAAGCATGGAATTTGAAGTATTTAGGGATGTTATGTTACAGATATGTTACTAATATTACTGATTTTTCTGGGTTTTATGAAACTATGAGGACCAGTTGCTGCCATTTTAAAAGTCTAGGAAAATGAGCATAATTCAGAGAGCTTCCAATGTATGTTATCTCCAAATTTTGCCGATATAATGTTGATAATATAGAGGCAAAGTTAAAACATTCATTTAAAAATAACTGTTGACATTATTTATCATTTGTTTACTGAAATGGTCTGGCATCTTCCTTTATAGAAAGTAGTTCTTTACCATCTTGCTCGAGCATAGATTTGCTCTGTGATTTTCTGACAATCTAGCTTAAAAACTGCTGAGTTTTAATTAGGCTAATAGCTTACAATTATTGTTTTGATTACTACATAAATGTATTAAAAACTACTAGAGTATCCTGATTAAAAAGAAGAGATCCTGATCGAAAAAAAATTGGAAAAAAAGTTCAATATCAAAACTTTGTGTAATTTATTGTTTTTTCATTTTTTGTAGGTACTGATTAAATACCAAAACTTTTAAGCACCAATACTCATATTTAAATTTACATTTATACATGCAATACAATCTAATTTCTCGCCTAGCTCAGGTTCCTAAGTTGATTTTTGGCAATAAAGTCGATTTTTTCTAGGTGTACTCTCTGATGGAAATCATTAAATACCCGTCATAGGAGTGTATGTGTGTGTATATGTATGTGTGTGTGTACCCATGCATGTGTGTGCATTTGTGTATACACATATTTCATGTGAATAATTTTTTCAAAATGTATGATCAGATTTTGTTAATAAGCACTTTATATTAAAATGAGGTATTTTAATAAAGCAATGTATTTAATAATAAAGAATAAACATATTCTTTCTACACCTTTAATACATGACTCCTTATATTAACATTTGCTTTCTAATTTTTATAATATTTGAAACTAGAAATGGTTATCAGTTTTAAGAAAGTAAAAACTGTAACCCTCAATGGTCTCAACATTTATGTATAGATTCAAATTAAGAAACTGAGGATTTTTATCACGTTTTCATGGATTTTGGAAGCTGGTCATTCTTGCTCCGTGCCCTTTGATAGTTACCCAATACTGAGAACAAGCAAATGAAGCAAATGAATATCTTTTGAAGTTGAGTGAAGTAACAGAACTCCATAGACTTAATTCTAATATGACTATAAAAATATATTTGAATAAGAATTATTTAATTTTCTTACAATGATGTAAAGAAGAAAAACAATTAAGTATAATCCAAAAACAACCATTAGTGCTCCAAACCCAAAATAGTAGTAAAAATGACACAGTTATTATTGTATTGTTATTATAAAAGAAGTATCAAATTAAGAGAGCACTCAAATTGGATAAAGTAGAGCCCCCTATTTATATGTCCTAAAGAAGAGTAAAATGTTATAAACTCAACGAAGCATTTCTGAAAGGTGTAGACAAACAGCTATCAACCAGATAAAATTTTGCTTTTCACAGGGCATTTGGAAATATCTAAAGACTTTTCTGATTGTCAACTAAGAGTGGGAGTGCTACTGGGATCTAGCGGACGGAGTCCAGGCTGCTGCTCAACATCCTACAACTACAAGATAATCTTCCACGACAAAGAATTACTCTACAAAATGTCAATACTGTCAAGGTTCCTGATGTAAAGAAACTTGAAAAGAACATGAAATTAAAAAAAAAGGAACCTGCTGAACTGCTATGGGAAGGACACAGCCAATGGTACTTAAGACTTGAAATATCCAAAAGCTGAAGCAAGCCAATGTTGTACAGCTTCAATGGGAGAAGCTGCTGTTGTTCCCCTTGTCCTTTATACACACGATCTTTGAAAGTATCTGTAGCAGCCTCAGGTCTGGCATCTTCTAAATGGCGAGATTCCTGAATGAGAGGACATTTTCCCAATAGAGCAGGTTTTATAGGTTAAACCAATTCTGAACCTGCTGTAAAGTGAAAATGCCTGATTAGAAGTGTGTCACTCTTCTAATCTCACTAGATCATCCCAGTGCGAGCATTCCACAGTTGATAGAAAAGATGACGATTAAGATGATGAAATATGCAGTATAAGAATGAAAAGGGATTATTTTGAGTTATCTCAGACACTAACTCAAAGTTTAGAATGCAAATAGTTTATGTGGAAGGCGATCCCTGGATTTACTAGAAGGAAAATCAATATAGTGTGACTACAAAGCAAGTAACCACAGAACACCTGAAGCTAAATGCTTCTACAGAACACTATCAGACAAGTAAAAGCATATGCCTAAGAGCTATCTCTAAATAGAGAATCAAGGCACTGAAGTTTTGGTATACCAATTCTCAACAGTCAATGGATGAGGGCTGCCCTTTGGGGGATATTTTCCCATACAGGTGGAAATCTTCCTATAGTTACTTTGCCTTATGGATCCTCATTTTCTTTGGCTGTGAGGGAGGGCTAACTGGGCATCTCTTCCCAGCTCAGTCATCAGGGACATCATATAGTTGACTTCAGATAAATCCTGAAAAATTTGCACCAGGGAAAACAAGGTAAGAAAATCAGACATTCAAACATTTTTTTGTAATGCCTTTTTCTCAGAGTTGGTTGTTAGATCTTTATCCGTATAGTACAGCTCCCACTGCCACGGTCTTTCCCATAGGCAGCCAAATTCATTGCCTGGAGAAAAGGCGCAGCCTGGTCAGCAAACATTTGCTAGATGTATTCTCAGTTGCCTCTGACTCTTTTTTTCTTTAAACACTATATTTATGGTATAGTACTTTTATAATACAATAAATGAACCAATATTATATAATACTGTATATTGAACCAAAACGACCAATAATACAATAAATGAACCAACTAATGAACCAATATTGCTGTCAAACAGCACCTTTTACCATGCATATCAAATCTAATACATTTCCCTTATAGTAGTATTTCAGAAAGAAATTGATTGTTGTGTATCTTTCTTTGTATCAGCTGTTTAATAATTTATCACAATAATAAAATTACAAGTTAATGTTTCAATATAATATGAAGGAGGAAATACTAATTAGGAAATACCATTATCTTTTCCAAAATATTATGAAAACTGTTTTAACAAGTTTTCACTGTCTTTTTAGGTGAAATAAAGCTTAAGCAGAAGAATCTATTGATATGTAACATAACTGAGTTTGAAAATCATTCACCTTTAATAAGCAATAAGACCCCTGCAGTGTCTTCTTTAATTCCTCTAAATAATTTATAATTTGAATCTCCCCTACCTGGAAGTTATATAGGGTAAGTTACTACATTTTTTTTTCTTCATCATGCCCTTTAGCTTATAACTACATCAAAGATATTTCAGAGCTGCTCCGAAAAAATGCCTCCTCTTCAAAATGCATGCCATTATTTTAAAAGATGTTATGCAACAACATGGCTTATTTGAAAAGACCACAGGATTTATTTTAAGATATCAAAATAGCACATTCAACATTGGCTTTGACTTTTATTTCTTTATTTAACATGGTTTTAATATAGTAAGCATATTAATTTGGTCCACTTAAAAAATTCATAAGTGTTTTTCTATGCAAAGCAATGAAATAATTAGAAAACTGAATATCAGGGAATGGTTGAAAATGCTTGTGACAGCCAAACATCAGTCTCACAAGTATTCAAGAGTATTATTAATACTCTTCAATTTGCAATATATTAAATGAGATCTTTAGTGAATGAGAAAATTTTCATTTTGGTTTTAGTGTTTCTCTTAACATTGATTAAAAAATAAATAAAATATTGAATAGGCAAAGTGTAAATCATAAATGAGAGTATAAATCAACTATCATTCTAGATGTTATATTACTATTTCATTGTACTTACTCAATTCATTACGCCTTTTCATCAAAGCTTAATAAAGTAAAACTGACACTTTCAGTTGAATAATGTGGTATAGAAGTTGAATGTTAGAATGATTTCTTTTAACATTTTCCATCTTGTCATTTTATTTTAACTACTGGCATTTCCCCAATCCAACTCACTTGAAAATTTCCAATAATTACCCATGTTTGTGATTAAGTTAATTTACTTAGTAGGCAGAAAATCTTCCTAAAAGACAAGCAGAGACTATAATAAGATCAAGACAAACAATTTATAGGGTATCAGAATAATCTGATACCTTATGAATATTGTGATAAATATGCACATTTTTATAAACCTTAATTATAGTTTATGTTCTAACACTCCAAAATATTGACCACTATAACACTCCAAAGTATTGGCCACTGAAATGAGATAAGGGATTTTAAAATAAAGTTCTATTTAATTTAAATACATATGACTTAACAAACTTTATATTTAAAGCACCATTTTTATCTTGTAAAATTTGTCTTCAAATATGATTTTCTTTAAATATATTATCAGTAACTTAGAAAGTATTTTCATTAACGATATATATTTATTTATAGGTATTAAAATACTGATGACCAATAAAATTACAAAATTATCTCTTGCTATCCAAATTTTCATTATCACCATATTTGCTTTTTCTCTGAAGGTATGCAAAAAGGTATGCAAAATTCATTGTCTGAAAAATTCATCATAACTAATGTACAAGTGAATATGAATGAAAATGTTTAGTTTTGTTCAGGTTTGAGAAGGTATAGGTAGTACTGTCACAGCTGTGTGTATGAGAGCAGCACCTCTCGTGCTAACTATTGCTTAAACATGTTTGTTGTCCCTCTTATCTCCCCTTTTCTTTCCATTGAAGGTATATTGTTTCTGGGTCCTAAAGTTTACTCTACCAGACATTTGGAGCACAACCACTCTAGTCACAAAATTTTTCGATTCTGAATTCTCTTATAAGTGAGGAAAGTTGATGGGCCTCCCTCCAATAATCCTTCCTGTGAGAGTAAGCTTGGATGCAAATGTAATCCACTCTTCCAAGAGACAGCAATCTTTATTAATTCAATTTAATTTGAATGATTATTCTGTGGCAAATTTGTTTAAAAATTAGTTTAGTGAAATAAGCAACAAGCAACAATTATCACTTGCTGTCACATGCATTATCTCTGAATGGAATAGAAAGAATAATAAGCAATAAATTATGTAGTTAAACAGCTAACAGGGATCATGAGAATATAATCTTCAATCAGCATGAATATTATACTTATGTTCTCTATTCCTCCAGAAATATCAACTTGTAAATATGAATTCTTGATCAAATGATGCCTATATAACTATACTAAAATGAAAAAATCCCACTTAACTTCCCAAGTTATCTATTTGATTTATCTATAAGAAGTCTAGTTGAGGGACAAAAAAACTAACATGGTATTATTCCCGCAGTATTTCTTTTACTTTCACTTCTGTATTGTGTTTCACAAGATCTCCACTGGTCTAGTGGTTTGTACTGTATCAACTTAGGCAAGCTTCAAGATCATACCCTTTACTCAAACAGCAGGTAGTCAATATGCCAAAACCTTAGTTATGTATAAGAACAAATTAAGGTGAGAGAGAGAATGATTGTTCAGTAAAGTTTTCTTGTCTATTTCCTGGCTATGAAATCTTTCTAATTCATTAGAGATTAGCCAACTTTTCTAGAGTAGCATACTGTTACTGAAACACCAGGTGTTTGATCTGGGTCCTGCTGTTCACCACAAGGAAAGCCAATGACTGAGATGATGAGTATTGCCAAGGAAGAAGGATTTAATTGAGTGCTGCAGCCAAGATGGGAGCTCAGTCTCAAATCCATCTCCCTAATTGACTAATGCTAGGGGTTTTATATAGTAGGGAAGAAATATAACAATGTGTAAGAAAACAGGAATTAAGGAGGGGCAAGGAAGCAATCATGATGAATGAGTGGTCTGGCATCTCATTTTCTGGATATGGTGATCTGTTGCATTTCAGTTCTTTGGCAGTATTTTTGAGAGGCCTGAAGGAATAAGCTAAGATAAAACAAATATAAATTTTAAGCTTTAAGACCAGAGGGTTAATTTACAGGTTTATTAAAAAAAGAAAAAACTATCTATGGGACTAGTGGATCCGTTTCAATACTAAACTTCAAGACATTCATTTGCATATAGAAATACACATATGTACATATAGAAATATATATATATGTATAGAAATATGAGTATTTCTATACATATATTCATTTATAAGTCTATATGTTAACTTTTTAAATGAATTATCCAGTAAAATAATTTAATAAAGAATATTATCAGTGGCAGTAGCAGCCCGTCTGGAGTAGCTGCTGCCATGATGTTGCCTGCAGTGGGAGAGGCATGGCCAGGGCTGCACGCTCTGTGGAGCCAGAGGGAGTGGGGAACAGCTGGAAGCCCTGCTCCCTTCTGAGCTGGTAGATTGGGAGCTTCATGCTCCATGGTTATAGCTGTGGCTGCCCAGCCATGGCTTCAGATCCAGGGATCCATCTGTTCTTGCAGGCTGAGAGCCGGCGAGAGCCGGCAAGAGCCCTGTGCTCTTGGGCACTGCTGCAGCTGCGTAGCTGCGGCTGTGGGCCTTGGAGCCTCTGCACTCTCAGGGACCAGGGACACCCTCACAGGCTCAGAGGTGCCTGCTCCCACTGCCTGGACTCTCCCTACTCTCAGTGCTCAGTCTGATCTCAGAGAAAAGTTGAGTTCGAGCCCAGGCACTGTTGCAAACCAGCAGAGTATGCACACTGGGGCAGTGCTGACAGGCCAGCCCTCTCCTGACTTGGGCCCTAATGAGCATGGGAAGGAGGTCAATGAGGGAGCTGAAGGCAGTTGGGTTCTGGCCTACAGGCACCCCTCAGAACAAACAGCCTGGGTGCTGTGGATGAAGGCAGGAGGCTGACAGGCTTCCTAGGGGAAAGGGACAGGCCCCCAGTGAAGTCCTACCTTCAGGCCAGATACCACCTGAAGTCTGGAGGATGGGCTGATGAACCAGAATAGGAACTTAGGGTGTATTTTCTAGGCCCACCCATGGCCACCGATAAACCAATCTGCATGCACATCTTTCTCTCTGAAGCTCATAAAAACCTCAGACTCGGCCAGAATTGAGGAGATGATGAGAAGGCAGCTGCAGAGAGGAGCTACCCACTACAGGGTCTCCTCTCTGCTAATAGCTGAACACTCATTGGGACACCCTGGCTGCTGAGAGGAGCTACCCACTGTCTATCTCCTCTGAGCTGTTCGATTGCTCGATAAAGCTCCTCTTCACGTTGCTAACCCTCCACTTGTCCATGTATCTCATTCTTCCTGAAAGTGAGAGAACTTGGGACCCACCAAATGGTAGGGCTGGAAGAGTTGTAACACAGAGTTGAAACAAGCACCTTGCTTGCTACATTGCCAGCAATAAGGATAGAAGAGAGAAGGAGAGAAAGCCATGGAATTTTGGGGAGCCCAGACCTAGGAGCTCCCCAGGTAGGGCTGAGATCCCCTCTTTGGGACTCTGCAGTTTCTGGCATCTCTAAGCTTCTGGGTATCACTGCATTCTCTGGTGCTAGCTGTGGAAGCTGTTTGAGGTATGCCTGCTCTAGCCACAGTTTTGCAAGAAGCCAGCACCTATGCCCACCTAGAGCTGCCTGACCCACTGCAGCCAGCATTGCTGGCTGTGCACAGTGGCTGAACCCCATGCCCACTCATTCACACACCCCTCTCTGCTTGGCTTGCTTTTGGCGTCATGGGATCCAGGGTGGTAACGTAAGCTGAGCACTGTCTGCCAGGCTGAGTAGGTCCAGTGGACCCAAGCAAAACTTGTGCAAAGGTGCCACACTGGCCACAGAGGCTTCCTGCTAGTGAAGCAACATCTCAAGGATCCTGTAAAAGTACATTTACAAGACTGTTCTCAAAGTATTAACAGGCATTTCAAATAATATTACTTAAATATATGCCTAACCATTTTTAAATACCATTTAATTTAAACCCTTAAGAATTCTGAATTCAGAGGTTATAATTACCCATTTTACAGATATTTATAAATATTTATAGATATTTAACAAATTGAAATGTTTATTCAAAGTAACAGCTCAGTGGTGTACCAAGATCTCTCTCTAATATGATTTTCATTGAATTGATTTTCATTTGAATTATACCTTCAATACCCTTTCTTTTCAATGCCTAGAATTAAATAAAATCAATATAGAGATTACATACATGTATCTATACTTGGAAAACAGTAGTATACATAACTCCATATAAATATATATATATTTATACAATGAATGTATAGATATAGATAGCATTCAGCCACAGTATGATTTAAGAGCCTTCTGTATTCTGCTTTGCAAATAAATTTATTCTTTTAAAGCTTACATTATTTAAATAAATCCTAAGGACCAACCTAGACTTCAGAGTTTTAAGGATACATCTTTATCTTTACCAGCTCTAATTGTTCCTCAGCTGTAGTCAGAATGATGATCTTTCCTATGGTGTGAAGGTAGGCAGTCAAAGTATGAAGTCCACAATTCTGTGGCTCCAAAGAGAGCTAAAATTATAAAATCTATTTCACAAGGCAAGTTGAGAGGCATTTAAAAAGTACTTAAAGCAGAACCAGGAATCTGACATGTTCTGTTTACAGGTATCTTATTTATTTATTTATTTATTTATTTATTTATTTATTTATTATCTTTTAAGACATAGTCTCACTCTGTCACCCAGCCTAGAGTGCAGTGGTATAATTATAGTTCACTGCAGCCTCAATCACCCAGGCTCATGCAATCAGCCCACCTTAGCCTACTGAGTAGCTGGAACTACAGATGCATGCCACCACACCCAGCTAAATTTTGTGCTTTTTGTTGAGAGGAGTTCTCCCTATGTTGCCCAGGCTGGTCTCAAGCTCCTAGGCTCAAGAAATCTATTCACCTCCACCTGTCAAAGTCCTGGGATTATAGGCATGGGCCACTCCACCTGGCCTGTTTGTTTTATTTTGTTTCTATAGTCATAGGCTACACTTATGCATGAAGAATGGAATTCACTAAGTCTTGTGTTTGTTACAATGGTACTATGCTAAAAAAGTTGTTGAAAAATTATACAATCTGGATTTCATCAATCAATTTCATAATTTTTAATCAGAAAACCTAAAGAAGTTGTGTTCATTTTATAAGTTTTAAAGTATGTAGATAGTGGGAAATACCTAGTGCTTGTCTCAAAAGACATTGCATATAAATATTTGCCTGCCTTGTTTCTTTGCATGAAACCATCAATTATGCTGTTAGGGCATCTTCGTGTGGCCAATGAGAGTAGAGTTGTGATTTTTTAAATATGCAAAATTTTCATCAGCATTCTAACAAGCAGGCAGGTTTATGCTCTATTCTGTAAATACTGCTGCTGCTTCGCAAGCCACTACTGACTATACAAAGCTTTTGGTCAGTTGGGAAACCTTTGGGAAATGAAATGAAAACTAGTGATAAGTACGGCTGAATCTGACACAGATTAATACATTCAAGGCATCACTAAGACACAATCTTGAATTTTGATAATATTAGCGTCTCAAGATGCACATGTGACTTTTCACATGTCCCCAGAGTTCTGCCTCTGCAGGATAAATCTTAGTCAAATTGTTCCCTAGAAGAATAGCTGGCTGGGCACGGTGGCTCACACATGTAATCCAAGCACTTTGGGAGGCTGATGCTGGCAGATCACCTGAGGTCGGGAGTTTGAGACCAGCCTGACCAACACGGAGAAACCCCATCTCTACTAAAAATACAAAATTAGGTGGGCATGCCGGCGGGGGCCTGTAATCCCAGCTACTCAAGAGGCTGAGGCAGGAGAATTGCTTGAACCTGAAAGGCGGATGTTGCAGTGAGCCAAGATCGTGCCGTTGCACTCCAGCCTGGTCAAGAAGAGCAAAACTCTGTTTCAAAAAAAAAAAAAATAGCTGCAAGATATGGTTGTACCCAGCAGTGCAAAAATCACTTAGGATTCTTTTGCAGGTATCATGCCATGGAGGCAAAATTTATAAGCACCTGTGTTATGCATTTCTGTGTATCTCTGAGTGAGAGAGGTATGTTGTTTTGTTAACTGTGCCTATCCTAACACCACATGGAAGAACTGCCTCAACTGCACTATAGCTGATTTCCCTTGTCTCTGTTAAGACATATATTATTTGACATAATATGTCTTAAAATTTATATTCTGTCTCTACTTCTAATAAGCTATGTAACAGTGAAAAAATCAATTAACATTTCTCATCTCCAGTTTCCTTATCATTAAAATGTTGGTAATATTGCCTGCTTTTATTAACTTCCTGGTAAGTGTAACATTAAAGGAAATATTACTTACATGGCTACATTATAAATACTGGACTTCTAGGAAAATATAAACTCTTAATGTTAATTCAAATTCTTACATGTGAAATGAGTATCTATAGAAATATTGTCTGAAATAATGCACAAAAATATTTAACTTTATATAAGAATTCTTTTAAAATAGAATAAAATATAGGACAATATCAAGAATTACTATTTTTGTTCATTCAGTTGTTAAAACTCTCCAGAATACTTTTAAATACTTTCTTGCTAGACTCAAACTCATTTACCCTGCTCTAATTATTCCATATTCAAGAGAGAAAGGAGAATTTCACTGCATTTTACATACAGCCTTGCAAGTACTGAATTGCAAAGCTTGGCACGTATGCTTAAGACAGGAGAGAGATACAAATTAAACACATTCAAGTCAACCTCTTGGAAACACAATCACTATAAAAAGAGATATGTATATGTACTTATATATACATATATATAAGTACATATATACACACACACACACACACATACACATAAATACATGTATTTACAGCTGTTAAAAAGGTAAATGCCTTTCTTTAGAAAAAGCAAGCTTCTTTTTTTTCAGTGAATCATTTTGTCCTTGCGATATGCTTATTTTGTTGTCAGTCAACAAGAATGTCTGGTCATCAATTTAAAAATGTAGAAGCCTTAACTGTCATTTGTACCTATTGTACCTAATACCTATAATCTTTCAATATTTCTATTTTTTTTCTTTTTTTTTTTCACAAGAAGCTTGGATAACTCTGAAATATCTATAGATCAAGCATGCATCACTTGAAAGAGGTTAATAGCTCTTTTCACAGACTCAACCAAGTTTCTTTGGATATTTATCAAATTAGTTGAGTAAATGGATTGAAATGCATCAAACTAAGCTTTGCAAACAACACATAGAGTAGTCATAATTACAAATTTAATAATATATGAAATGATAAGCACAAGCCTTGAGTATACAGTATTCTAAATAGATATTAAATTATTCACCCCCTACTGTCAACATTATTGGTTTCTAAATTAAGCCAATATTACTCTTATACTTCATGCAGGACAAAATTATTTGGTTATTTAACAGTCATTTATACCCTTATTCCGTGGAGAAAACAAAAAACAATAAAGAATAACACAACTTTGAGGGTGACAAAAATATCCCATGCGTCTTTCCCAGATACTTGGTTTCTAAGCTTGGTTTGCAAACAGACATGACCATGAAACCTGGTTTTCATCTCTAAAGTGAAATCTGGTGGGCTTACAATAAAGGTAAGATTAACACAAAGAAAAGCCCTTTTTGCTCACCCTTCACACTCTGAATTTAGGAATGCGATATGAAGTTGAATGAAGAGGCTGTATAACGATCAAGAGAAACACACTAAAAATGCCTAAAAAGAGCTATTGACTGATGAATTTGATGGTTTGCTATTTGACCCTCTGGCAGTAGGATCCCTAAGTCTGTTTCTTTAACCACCATTAGTTGAAAATTCTGGGTTTTACCACTGATATAATTCTAAATTGCAAAAACAAATATTATACCTGTACATACCAATTTTGGACTGTAATCATGGTTACAAATATACTTTAATTCAGTAGAGTTAATATGAAATAATTCCAATTAATGAATGTAATATTATTTGGAAAATCTGGGAAATAAATAAATGCCTCAGGCCAAGTCCCTATCTTCAGAGATCTTTCAGCACACTGTAAAGATGAGAGCAGTTTTGAATATTTTCCTCTGCACAAAACCTTTCTTACTTCTTCCCAAACTCTATCCTTCCCCCATCCTGAAGAATCATGTCAATAGCTCTAAAACGGTAATTTGTACATTGTTTTAGTGTACTTTCAACCCTTTTCTTATTTTGAAAAGTGAGTACCCAGCATCAACAACAGTGTCTCATTCAATGCCCTGAACAGACATTGTCCACTCAGCCTCATAATTCACATATTCATACATTACCTAATTTCTTTACTAATAGACATTTCTTGAGCAGTCATGATGAGCAGATTCTTGATGGATGTAGGCACACTCTTTGCCCTCTTGGAGCTCATGATTTACTTTCACAAATTAAAGGAAATGCATGGTCATATTCTTAGACTGCATTGCTATAAATGTGTTAATAATGTAAAAATAAAAACACAAACACCACTGATAATAATGTAATTAACTCTATCAGAACAACTTGCAAAGTAATTTACAGGGAAAGAGACATATCAGCGTAGCTGTGAAGAATGTGTAGTAGTTTCTATAGGAGGAGGAGGAGTAAAGGGAGAGGAAGGGAAGAAGCAAAAAGGAGAAGAAAAAGAGGAAGAGCATTATAAGAACGTGGAGAACATGGGAATGTAACCCAGTTAGGGATTTTGAGAATTAAAATACATTTTCATGGTCTGTTACTAGTTTAGACATTAATAGAAGAGTTCAGGGACTTTTGTTTATGTTAAAGCGAAAATACGTATATAAAGTATAACCAATGTAAGACCACAATATTTATGTCTGAATCTGGTGGCTGTTTTAGACCCTAGAGCTGGTAATCAGCATTTCTGGTTCTCTTTCAGGACCATGAGAAGATTGTACTTTCCCTTCCAGACTGTATCCTTCAAGTTCAGCGTTGCCTTTCGATAACCCAGAATTTACAGGGGTCTTTAATACACCCCAAAATATTTCCAAGTAATTTTGACATAGTTTTAGTGTTCTGCTTCCCCAGCTTTACAAGAATTTCCATCTTGTTTGATGAAAATATAATCTCTGTTCTCTCATATGTTTAGCTCTCTTTTATTCACTCTTTTTCAGACACTTGACAACGTCAAGTCTTCTCAGTCTTGATCACAAACAATATTACTAAAGCCAACAACATTGACCCAGTATGCCCACAATGCCTGTCTGACTCTTGGTATCTCTCGACGTTCCTACACAGCCAATACGGAATGAGCGCACACAGTCATGCGTTCCAATTTTCTACCAAACATTCAGTGATGTCACTGTCATCTAGGGTACAGGCGCTGGCTTGACCAAGATCTTATCATGTTTGATGTTAATTTCTTTTCATTGCCAAGTGACACTACAACTTTAGTCTATTTATCAGCAATGGCACAACTGACCACATAGTCCTCCATTAAACACAAGACAAACAAATAAACAAAAAAGAGTCCCTCTGCTTCTGTGACATTATGTTCCTCATGTTCTTCCACCTCTCCATCTACTTAATCACTTATAGTCAGTCTCCCTTTTGGGATTTTCTTCTTGTAGATAATCAATAAAAAGGGGATTAATTTTTTCAAGATTCTGACTTGAAATTCTTCCTTTTCTTATTTATGATTTCCACTTTCTATATCTGAAGATTCATTATTATCTATTCTTAACAATTGTCTTATGAATTATAGAAATATGCATCTTGCCTTTTGAAAAGACTACATATACAGTCAACATTAGAATATAGGTTTTATTATGATCTTTTTTTAAACCTATAGCACTCTCCTCCCACCATTCAGTTTACCCATCAAGTCTTGTAAACTTTATTCTTAATAATTTCTTTCTGATCTGCCTCTTTACTCTCTGTCTCCAGTAGAAACAAGATGTACTCTCTGGATATTTGGTTCTCTCTGGATATTTGCTTCCACTGTTTCTTCACTACATCACTGCCATCACTACCACATTTACCAGATCACTACCTATTAAATGACCTTTTTAAGATGAAAATCTGACATTACTTTACTTTATTTAAAACCTTTACATAAAACCTTTACATAAAAGGTTATTACTTTACATAAAACCTTTTGGTGTCAATTAATTGTTCTTTTTATAAGATCTAAACTGGTTAACACTCTTTTTTTGAAGTCCTACATGATCTGGGTTTTCATGGCCTTTCTATTCTTTTATTGTACAAGAGTTTCTTTCATTTTCAAACGATGTGTACAATTATTTTCCGTTTTCTAAATACTTCTAATGTTCTCTTCAGTGCTGAAATTTGTATATGTTGCTTTTTCTGTTTCTCCTACTCATCCTTGATATCTAAGCCTAAGGATTAATTCCTACTGTACTTTTTCTCTGGTTTCTCATGTCTGTGTTAGATGCTTCTTAATTAGTCATGTATTAATCACATGTGTACTATATAAGTTATGACTTATTACCATAAAACACTACCATAACAGTAACTATACTATGCTTTACTTGCATGTTTTAAATTGCATACCAACAAAATAGTGAATTCTATATTCATTTATCTTATCAGAATATCCTTAGCATGTAGCATTATAGCTGGCATATTATTTAAATAATTGTTGAATGATGAACAGTATCTCACATTTATTCAGTAAGCAGTTCCTCTAATATTGTTTTACCATCTCTTTAATATTTTAATTTTAATTTTGTGTTGTTACAATTCTGATTAAGGGCCTTATGAACACCCCTTTATAATGCCACAACGTCTCTACAAAACTTTTTCCCTAGTTATATATTCTTTATGAAATAGTTTTTCTACATAACACAACATAAACTTTGCTTACTCATTGACTGGATTCTACTCTCTTACTATGACACCGTTACAGACTCTACAACTAATCATAAATTCTAGCAAAATGAATGCTATTTAAGTTCATTATAAAATATTGGTCTAGAATGTATCCTTAGCAATCACTTAAATAGCCAATACATTACAGATAGTAATAATGTGGTCGGAAAAGTTAATATGTACCAGCAATTTATAGAACTACATTTAAAATTAAACCTCTTGGTTTCACAAAGAACTAAAAGTAGATTTACCATTTGATCCAGCAATCTCACTACTGGATATCTACCCAGAACGAAAGAAGTCATTACATTAAAAAAGACATATAAATGTGTACGGTTATCATAGCATCATTTACAATTCCAAAGATATGGAATCAACCATCAACCTAAGTGCCCATCAACTGATTAATGGATAAAGAAATGTGGTACACAAACACACACACACACACACACACACACACAGACACACACATCATGAAATAGTACTCAGCAATAAAAAGAATGAGATAATATATTTTGCAGCACTTGGGATAAAACTGGAGGCCAATATTATAAATGAAGTAACAAAGAAATGGAAAACGAAACACCTCATGTTCGACTTTATTATTATTTTGAGGGAGTGTCTCCCTCTGTCACCTAGGCTCTCATGTAGTGACACAATCTCAGCTCACTGCAGCCTCTACCTACTGGGTTCAAGCAATTTTCATGCCATAGCCTCCTGAGTAGCTGGGATTACAGGTATGCACCACGAGGATTATAGGCGTGTATCACCCACCTGGCTAATTTTTGTATTTTTAGTAGAGACAGGGTTTCGTTATGTTTGCCAGGCTGGTCTTGGACTCCTGGCCTCAGGTGGTCTGCCTGCCTCAGCCTCCCAAAGTGCTGGGATTACAAGCGTGAGCCACTGTGCCTGGCCTGTTCTCACTTATAAGTGGGAGATAAGCTATGGTTATGCAAAGGCATACAGAGTGATATAAAGGATATTGGAGACTCAGAAGGATAGAGGTTTGGGAGAGGGTAAAAGATAAAATATTATCCATTGAGTACAGAGTATGCTATTCAGGTGACAGGTGAACTAAAAGCCTTCAACACTAAAAAATTCATCCATGTAACTGCAAGCCAATACAGCTACTGAAATAAAAATAATAAATAAATAAATAAATAAATAAATCTCTTGACTTCCAGGATTCATTAGATCATCCAAGATTAAATTTTTTCTAACACACATTTTTGAATCAGGTATATTTTGCTCTCCCTGCTCTCTTAATCAGTAGGTCCTTTCTACTGGAAACAAATCCATTCTCAGTCATCATCTTTGATTAATAAATTAGTGTCAATCCTATTATTCATTTGAGTGGAAATCTATAACAATCTGTTTGTGATGATGGTTGTCTGGGGACTCTCCACCACATTTTATTTTGTCATATGTAGTTTATTCCATCATATGTATTGAATTAATTTGTTTTTTACTCTCTTTCTACGTACTTATAGTCAATTGTCAGCTAAACAGTGAAACGGCCATGTTTGCACAGTTCTGTGTCTTCTAAAGCAGTGAACTGCATTAAAAAATCAGCAGTGTTATAGCAAAAATGAACATAAATGTGTATATATATATATATATATATATATATACAATCATAACAGAAATGGATAAACTGGTTACAAATTTATATGGGAATGAAAAGAGTCAAGATGACAGTGCAGTCCTATAAGGAGCATAGTAAAGATGGGAGGTCTTCACTACCAGGCAACAACAATATAGTGGGTCTAAAGCTATAGGATTCAATACGGTGGAGTATTGGCTTAAAGACAGATAAATAGATCATAGGAAAATAATAAAAGAGAAACATACCCACACATGTAACATCACCTAATTTACAAAAGAGATAGTACTACATGACTGTGAGGAATTGCTGGTATTTCAAATAACTGATGCTTGAAGATTGGATGTCATAATACACTATACATTCACCAGAATGTTCAAACAAAAAAGACAAAAAGTACCAAGTCCTGATGGTACATTCATAACTTGGACGAGGAGCTTGAATAACTTAATTTCTACCAAACTCAACCATACACATATTCTGTAATCTATAAATTCTGATAAATGGTGATTCCAAGAGAAATCCTAAAGCACAAGTAGAATAGTGTTCACAGCAGCATTATTTGGAGCAGTTAAAACTGGGGGAAAATGCTACATTTTACAAAAAAATTAATATGTAATTAGTAATTATTCATATGCAATGCAACTCAGCAATGCTTATTATTAATTGCAGCTACATATAACAGACATCAACTTTATAAAAATATGAAAAAAATCATGACAAGTGCTTTCGTTTATATAACACTTAAGAACACGCAAAGCATATGTTTTATGTTTGTGTTTTATTTTTATTTTAGTCCTACTCATTTATTTATAGTTCTGACTACTGTTTTAGATTCAGGGAATACACGTGTAGGATTATTACATGGACATATGGCACGATGCTGAGGTTTGGTACAACTGATTCCATCACACAGATACTGAGCATAGTAGCCAATAATTAGCTTTTCAACCCTTTCTCTCCTCCTTTCCTCCCTGCTCTTGTGGTCCCCAGTGTCTATGCTTGCCACCTGTTGTCCATGCATACCCAATGCAAAACATATCTTGATGGGAGTCTGTGTATCTATTGTCCTTGGTAATACACTGAATGTGGCAAAGTGACATAATATATTATTCTAGTAAACTATTAGGTTGGTGCAAAAGTAATTGCAGTTTTTTTCCATTAAAGTAATGGCAAAACTGCAATTACTTTTGCTCCAACCTTACATATATTTCCAGATATGTGTTCTTTATTATATCTATTTGTAAGCTTTTAGAACTTTAGTCATAAACTCAATTTTTGTCCAATATTTTGCACTTTCCAATGCATGTAAGATTTTACCAATTTAAATTTCATGGGAAACTGATACTAATGGAACCAAAACGACAAAAAAAATGGTAGTAATTGGCTACTAAAATGATATGTGGAAAATCAACCAGGCTTTCATTTGAAATATCCAAATAACTTTCTGTGCTATATAAATCATGGTAAACTGTATATTACAATATCCTCTCAAAGAAAAACCTCTTTCTGAAGTAGTTTCAATCCCTAATTAGGCTAATCTTATGTGGCAACACCTTAACTTCTTTTCAAATTTAAATACTAAATTTAAATTTGAAAGTTAAACACGTTAACTTCTTTTCAAATTTAAATATGTTATACTTTAAAAGAAAATTAACATTATTAAGAATCCAAATATTCCTAAAATTTCAACAATTTTACAAGTTTTTAAATGTTTGGAATTCAAGAAAAAATACATCATACAAAAACGAATAATCAAAATCAAATGAAAAACAAATAACTACAAATAGGCTTGCAGGAAATATGGGTATTGGAGCTATAAGAACTTAAAAATATGTGTAATTGAAATATTACAGAAACTACAAACTACAAGGAAATTATACAAATGAATTAAATTACCTAAATATTATAATTATTCATCATAATTTATATTATCTGAAAGCATGTTATATACAGCTTAAGCCAGTATTAGTGGACTAAAATAGGTCAGTATAAAATAAGTCAGCACACAAAAAGAAAAAAAATGACATTCAAAGTAAGAATATAAGAGACATGCAGGCAACCCTTGAACAACATGGGTTTGAATGGTGCGGGCCCACTTAGAGGCAGATTTTCTTCTGTTTCTGTCACCCCATAACAGAAAGACCAATCCTCCTCTTCTTCCTCCTCTCTAGCCTATTCAACATGAAGAGGAAGATGATAAAGACCTTCATGATAATCCACTCTTCCACTTGAATAAAAAATATATTTTATCTTATTGATAGTTTTCTTAAAAACACTTTCTTTTCTCTAGCTTACTTTGTGTAAAAATATAGTATATAACACAAAATACATGTTGATCAACTTTTGATTTGATTGGTAAGGCTTCTGGTCAACAGTAGGCCATTAGTAGTTAATATTCTCAGGAGTTATATACAAATTTTTGACTACATGTGGCTCAGCAACTTTAGCCAGTATTTTGCTCAAGCATCAAATATACATTTTTATTTGTATATTTTCTGCTGTTTAGAAACAGATTTTTAGAGGCAGATTTTATTCTGTTCCTGTCACCCCCAAAACAGAAAGACTAATCCTCCCCTTCCTACTCCCCTCCAGCCTATTCAACATGAAGATGAAGAGGATGAAGACTTTCATGATAATCCACTTGCACTTGAATAATAAATATATTTATTTTATTGATGGTTTTCTTAATAACACTTTCTTTTCAATATCTTACTTTATTAAATATGTGTTAATCAACTGTTGATTTCTATCATTAAGGCTTCTGGTCCACAGCAGGCTATTACTAGTTAAGATTCTGGGGAGTCAAGAGTTATACATAAATTTTCAACTACATGTGGGTCAGCACCCTTAACCATCACTTTGTTCAAGCATCAAATATACATTGTTACTTGAGTGGCAAAGTGAGACAGAGAACATGTGGGCAAACACCATTTGAAAAAAAATAGTGAATAAAAACTTAGCAAAACTGAAGAAAAAATAAAATCTTCAAGTAGAAGACAAGGTAAGTGCAAAGACAACCTTGCTTAGGTGTATGAGAGAAAATTGCTGGGAAAAAATGTTTTAAAAAGACAGAAAATAACTTGTTGCTTGAAAATACTATCATGAGCTGACAACATTTCTAAAGAAACTATGTAATACAGAAGATGGTAAAATATCTTCAAATTTTTTAAAGAAACTCACTGCCAATATACAACTCTATGCCCGGCAATAGTATCCCTCAACATTAAGACAAAATAAAGACTTGAACAAAATAAATATTGAGAGAATTTGTTCCCAAGACCACCAAATTAAGCAAAAATTTTAAGAGTTCTTCAGGCATATATAAAATGTTCACACATGAAAGTGTAAACACTAAACTTTTTTTATTTTTACAATTCTACCTTTTTTTCTCCTGATTATCCTTATTTTAATTGTTAGAATTCATTATTAGTGAGAGGTATATTTGCAAACGTTTCCCTGATTTTATTGTGTACTTTATGTTAATTATTCTTCACTTTCTTTCAACTTTTCTTCCTTCAGTTTGACTATTCTTTTAATCATTATTTTTTCACTTCATTTTTTTGAATTTTAAATTATCTGTCTACTTTTTAATATTTACACTAAAATATATCTCAAAGGTTAACTTAACATTAAATAATACATTTGGACAATTTAAAAAACTTAGGATGTAAGTGATTGATAAAGTGAAAGCAGTACTAATTTAGATAGCATTCTAACTGTCACACTATCCTTTGTGCTTTAAATATATAAACTCACTTAGGCACATCAGACACATATAATATGTGTATATTATATATAATATAAACATTTTTGCTAGTAGATTAACTGAGTCGAGGAGAGTTAATTTTTTTTCTAAGTAGCATATATAGCAAGTGATGGAGCTAAGATTTGAACTCATACTGATGCCACAGTCTGTAATAATATCTTCTTATTCTTTTCACAGCACTGTCTTATACCCCTGACTATATTATGTGATACCTTTTGATGCTAATGTAACTTCATATTTAATTTAGATTTCTACCTTTTAGGCTTTGAAAAAATCTCAATGAGTATTAAAAAAAAAAAAGCACTCTCATGTCTCTCACTATGTGCTGAGTTTCATTTTCTTCTTAAATTCGTTCCATAGGATATTCTCTTATGTGAACCATATAATGATAAACTAAATGTAAAAATGTTTTCATTTAGATAAACTACAGAATGGGGAAAAATTTTTGCAATCTATTGATCTGACAAAGGTCTAATACTCAGAGTCTACAAAAAACTTTAACAAATTTACCAAAAAAACCCAACTCCATTAAAAATTGGGCAAAGGATATGTGTATACACTTCTGAAAAGAAGACATTCATGTGGCCAGATAACATGAGAAGGTCAACATCACTGATCATTACAGAAATGCAAACCAAAACAACAATGAGATATCATTTCATGCCAGTTAAAATGGGTGGTGACTATTAAAAAGTTTAGAAACTACAGATGCTGACGAGGTTGTAGAGAAATAGGAATACTTTTACATTGTTGATGAGATTGCAAATTAGTTCAACCATTGTGGAAGACGCTGTGGCAATTTCCTCAAAGATCTAGAAGCAGAAACACTATTTGACCCAGCAATCCCATTACTGGGTATATACAAAGGAATATAAATCATTCTATTATAAAGATACAAGTGTGTGTATGTTCATTGCAGCTCTATTTACAATAGCAAAGACATGGAATCAACTCAAATGCCCGTTAATGATAGACTGGATAAAGAAAATGTGGTACATGTATACCATGGAATACTATGCAGACAATAAAAAGGAACATGATCATGTCCCTTGAAGAGACATGGATGGAGCTGGAAGCTATTATCCTCAGCAAACTAATGCAGGAACAAAAAAACAAACACCAAATGTTCTCACTTATAAGTGACAGTGGAATGATGAAAACACATGGAAAAACAGGGGGGAGCAACACGTATTGGAGACTGTCAGTGGGTGTGGGGATTGGGAAGGGAAAGCATCAGGAAGAATAGCTAACGGATGCCAAGCTTAATACACAGGTGATAGATTGATCTGTGTAGGAAATCACCAAAGCACACATTTACCAAGGTAACAAACCTGCATATCCTGCAATTGTACCCCAAAACTTAAAAGGTGAAGAAAAAAATGAATAAAAATTCAGCTTGTAAGGAAATCTAAGTTCACAATTACTCTCCCTTAGCATTTTAAAGATACCATTCGATTTGTTTTTATATTTTTCTTCTAACTCCTTTTCTTTGTTGTTTATCCTGGTACAAAGCAGAGCATGTGGCTTATGTTCAATTATCAGCTACTTAACTAAAACACGATATGAACATATTTCTTCTAATAGATCATGAGTCCTTAAAGGACAAATATCATAACATACATTTAAATAATTAACTCATTGATTCTAAAACTTTTGAGTGTCTACCATATCCTTACTACAAAGAATATGTACTGATAACCAAAAACATGCTGTGAGTATCCCATAGTCTTTAGAGTGGGGATACATATTTAAAAACATAAATGAATACATTGTTAAAAATACACAGAAGGATGATTACAAGTTTTAGAAGAAAGAAAGTTACAGTACAATGGGGCTCAAAGAGGTACTGTCTGAGTAAATAAAATTTAACCAGAGATTTGAATATTAGTAACACTTTTCCAGGCAAAGTTAAATGCAGAAGGTTATGAGAATGATGGAGACTTTTCTGAGGAAAAGAATAGTATGCGTAAAAGTTCAGATTTGAGAAACGTCATAACAAATGACTAAAGTAAAACCAAAGTGGTTAGAGAGCAGAGTTGGAAGAAGAGATTGATGTCAACTGAAGCAAGATAATTTAATAAGGGATACCTCAAAATGCAGGCTTTAGAATCCATCTTCAAAAACAAGGTGAAAGAGGTTGCTAATACCAATTACTTTACAACATCACATATCCTACTTTTTGTAAATACATGTGATGAACTAAGAAAAACAGAAGTGAAGAGACAAGTAGTAGGGATTTGGACCAAAAAAAATGATGCCAATTTGAACTAGACTGAAAAAGAAGAAATTTAGAGGTTTGAGAATAATTTATATATATTTGGAGAAAAATTAACAGGTTTTAGGACTTAGTGATTAATTGGAGATGTTGAAGAAGTGTCAGCAAAGACTTTTAGGTTTCTAGGATAGATGCATTTTTCTTAAATGTAGCTGTGAATGTTTGAGGTAAGGATCAAAAAGTAAATTTTACTAATATTTGCTTTATAATATTTGTTACATATAAATCTAAACATGAATATATGAATATGGACCACAAAGAAAAGTCTAGAATTAAAGATATATAACTGAAAGCCATCACTATATAAAAGTTATTTAGTGTCATAACTCTCTTGCTTTACTCCCCATATAATCTCAACAAATAGTTCACGGAGGAGTCTCCTTCTAACACACACTCCTGAATTCCGTTATAGCATAAATCAATCTGAATGTTTATGGTTATTTTGAAAAAGCAGTACATGAAATCCCTAATAGGAGACAAAATATGCATGAGATATTTTTATATAAACTGCATTGTCATAAAAGTCCTTAGACTTTCTTTTGTGTAAGCAGCATTCAAAGAAGGCTACTTTAAGTTGAATGGTATTTGGGAATAAATCTGAATTATACTTTAATACAAAACATAAAACCAACAATTAAGAGAGAAGTACTCTGGGCTTCACAGAATTTAGCTGTAAAGATAAAGGGACAATGAAAGTTTTTTTAAAAAACTTAAGTGAAATACTTTTTTCATATTGTGATATGACTAACAATGATTGAAATGTTTTAACAACTATCAAATGAGGTTAGATATAAATGATTCTAAAGAGAATGGAAAAAACATAGGGGTTTTTTGCATATATAAATGTTACTTGTGATTGTTCTGTTTGAGATTCCTTGAATTTTTGAGATGAAATGTAACTCTCATCTCTATATATGAAGTGCTATACAAAATAGAAATGAAGATATATAAACTGACAATAACCTTTATTATATTGTAATATAAATTTGCAGCTAAAGTTTATTGGCTACCCTCAATCTCAAGCTATCATATGTGCTCAGTAAATGTCCATATATTACCAAATCCCTTTTTTTTTTTTTTGAGACAGGATCTGTTCTGTCGCAGGCTGGAATGCAGCAACATGATCATGACGGCATCCACCTCCTGGGATCAAGTGAGTCTCCCATCTTAGCCTTTCGAATAGCTGGGATTATAAACACATGATATCATGCTCCACTAATTTTTAAATTTTTGTAGAGACCCTGGATGGTCTCTAACTCCTGGGCTCAAGCAATCCAAATTTGGCCTCCCAGAGTGCTGAGATGCAGGTGTGAGTCACCATGCCTGACATACACCATACTTTTATTTGGAAAGTCATCAGGTAAAAGATGCAGATATATTCTTTTTCAGTGATTTAAAATAGTCTAATATTTTAAGAGGCACAGGAGCCAGTACATACTTTAGAAAATTAACATTAAAGTCTTAAATATTAATGATCAACTTTTAGTTATTATGTAGACAGATACTTCTTTGCATTTTCATGGGTAATCTTAATTTGAGTGAAGTACACTTTGAGAATTAGTAGGGTTTTGAGTTGATAAGAGGCAAAGAGTTAATTTTCTATTGAGTATTTTTAAATTTATTTTTTCACTTTCCTCTAGAACGTTTTCTTCCTCTGTATAATCTTACTAAAACTCCAAAATAAAATTTACTAAAGCTGAGCTTATTTGGTTAGTGAGATGAAAGAGAGGAAAAGATCTCTCTAAACAAATAGAGATTTGCCAAACATGAGTGAAAACCTCTCTGTTAGTCTAATCAGTCCATATTCAGATAAGGAAAGTAAATCTAGCTAAGTTATCCAAATTTGCAGGTTATATTTCTGTCCAGGATTCCAGTATTCTACAAAACCTTCTACAATGGCGAGTAATAACTTTCATTCATAATGTTGACAAAATCATTTCTGTGGCAAGATTTGTCATTTGCATAGCAGGTAATTTATTTAACCTGTTATGAATTGCTAAGTTTAACTGATTTACTTTTGACATGACAAAAATAATGAGAAATGATAATAATGGACTTTTTCTCATTCTCTCTAACAGAGATTATTGGGAAGAAGGGATTAACTTGCCCAAAAGTCCTATAGTAATCGTCCCACCCACATCAGCATGTTTTTGGTCCTCCCTAGAAGAAAGACTATGGGGAGTCCTTATGCATGATGCATTTAATTTGTCTACCTTTCTTATTGAAAAGCAAACTGTAATTTACAAATTTTGGACCATGAATGATTAGAGAATAGATACAATTCTAATAAATGATGTAAATAACACAATACTGAACAGAGAAGTTCTGAAACCAAAAGATCTCTTTTTATAGGTGAACAAGGTGTCCCACATATATTTCTCATAAGTGATCTCATGTATTAAACCTGAAACTAAAAATTATCTTAATGTGGAAACAAATTGATAATTTTGGAGATCTACATTTGATGACCTTAAGAGAATATTTCAATACCAGAATATGATTTTCCCTGACCTGGTACCTGCATATATGCTTTGAATTTTTTAGTAGATTGTGGATTTTAGATGTCTGATTCATCTGAGACTGATTGTAGAAGTCACCACTTTGTATTTTCATGAGTATTATCATAATTTGTTATACTTTCTATTTTATAGTTTTAAAATTTTTACTGTATTATATACATTTTCTTATATGTAAAACAATTTTGATAAATGAACTTTTGACTTCATTTTTAGCTCTTTTGGAGTTTACTTTTGTAACTGTCATGTTTATGCTATCCTAACTTAAGAAAGCACATGGCAGCATGCTATTATGTGCAATGATTAAATTAGTACATTATTTTGGAGTTATCTCTAGAGAAGATCAGTCTCCCTTAACAGTTGGTAAGGAGCCCTTCCAAATATTTCTCCAGTAAGTTGTCTCCAACTGAATTGCAAAGATTAAATAAGATAAAAATAAAAATTCATAGTGATCACAGCAAGACTCTACCAATGATTATAGCTTTCCTAAGTAAGTTTAAAAAAGTGACTGTTTTTAGATTTTTCTCAGTGTTTTCTTAATCAAGTTTCTATGCAATATATCACAAGCTAGTATTATACTCTAATAAATAATATTCTTAAAGCAATTAACTTTGATTTTTCTCCATATTTTCATGTTTTAAAATATTATGAAATAGTAAAATTATTTGGAGGATCCAATAAATATATATATTATTAAGAATTATGATTGTCAGACAGTAACAAAGAATGTTACCCCAACAAACAATAATAGTTTAAAAACTTGGATTGTTATTTTCTAATAAAAGTCTGGAGTTTGGCAATTGAAGTGCTCATTATGCTGTCTCTGCTTCAAGACATTCTCAAGGATTGAAACTCTTTCTACCTTTTTGCTCGAAGAGATACCTCAAAGATGATCTCCATTCTCAAGGTCAACTTCTGTTTCAGCAGGTGCTTCAGGTCTGGTCATCATAAATACATTTTGACCAGCATGGAGAATAAAATAATAAATAAAAAATGGAAAACTATACTGCATTTTTTTTTCCTATGGAAAATTTTCAGACTCTGACATTTTACATATTTGCTTACATCTCTCTGATTAACCAACAACACATGAGCTCATGGACATACCCTAATACAAGAGAGAATTGGAAACATGAGGTAATATACAACAGTATACCCTAGCAAGGATTCTGCAAACAGACTCTATTAAAAACTTGGCTTTGCCATTACTAACTCTGAATTTTGGCAAATTAAGCTTTCCTTAGCTTCTCCAACTATTAAATGGAAATATAATAATAGTTTCACCTCCTATTTTTGTGAGCATTAAATTTAATAATATATGTAGCAGCCTTAGAACAGCGGTTATCACATAAGATATACTCCATCTTAGCAATACTATCATTATTATTTATTCTGCAAAACTAAGTGATAGCTACAAGTTGGAGACCCCATTAAAATAGAAGAAGAGGAAGTGGAATTAGGAAACTAATTGGTATTCTCCTCACTCAGAGGATGATAAAATTACAAAAGAAAAATAATCTGTGGGCCGGGCACAGTGGCTCACACCTGTAATCTCAGCCTCAGCATTCTAGGAAGCTGAGGCAGGTGGATCACCTGAGGTCAGGAGTTTGAGACTAGCCTGGTCAACATGGTGAAACCCTGTATCTACCAAAAACACAAAAATTAGCTGGGCATGCTGGTGGGCACCTATAATCCCAGCTACTCGGGAGGCTGAGGCAGAAGAATCACTTGAACCTAGGAGGCGGAGGTTGCAGTGAGCCGAGGTCACACCATTGTGCTCCAGCCTGGGTGACAAGAGCAAAACTTCATCTAAAAAAAAAAAAAAAAGAAGAAAAGAAAAGTAGTCTGTAACATTCATAGCAGTATTTGCATTTATATCTAAATGGAGTTTGACAAAACTATACAATTTCACAGATATTAAACAATCTGTTTCTGAATGACTTTTAGATAAAGAATGAAATTAAGGGAGAAATCAATATGATCTTTGAAACTAATAAAACAGATACAGCATATCAGAATCTCTAGGACACAACTAAGGCAGGGTTAAGGAGAACGTTTATAGGGTTAAACACCTATATCAAGAAGTTAGAAAGATCTCAAGTTAACAACCTAACATCACACTTAGAAGAACCAGAAAAATAAAAGCAAAGAACAAATTAAGCCCCAAACTAGCAGAAGAAAGGAAATAATCAAAATCAGTGCTCATCATAAAGAAATTGAAATGCAAAAATTCATACAAAAGATCAACAAAGCAAAAGTTAATTTTTAGAGGATAAATAACATTGGTAAACTACTAGCTAGAATAATAAAAAAGAGAAAGAAGGTCCAAATAAATACAATCAGATAGTACAAAGGTGACATTACCACCAACCCCACAGAAATATAATCCCCCCCAAAGAGACTATTATAAATACCTCTATGCGTACAAACTAGAAAACATAGAAGAAATGGATAAATTCTTGAAAATATACAATCCTCCAAGATTGAATCAGAAAGAAATTGAATACCTGAACAGACCAATAAGGGGTTCTGCAGTTAAATCAGTAATAAAAACCGGCCAACCAGGAAAAGCCCTGTACCAGGCAGGTTCACAGCTTAGTTTTAACAGACACATAAAGAAGAGCTGGTACCAATTCTACTGAAACTATTCCAAAAAAATTGAGGAGAAGTGACTCCTCCCTAACTCATTTTATGAGGTTATTATTATTCTGACACCAAAACCTTGCAGAGACACAATGAAAAACAAAATAGTAGGCCAATATTCCTGATAAAAATAGAAGCAAAATTCCTCAACAAAATATTAGCAAACTGAATCCAGCAGCACACAAAAACTAATACACGATGATCATGTAGGATTTACTCTTGGGACACACATTTGGTTAAACATATACAAGTTAATAAATATGATGAATCACAGAAACAAAGCTAAAACCAAAACCACATGATCATCTCAATAGATGCAGAAAAGGCTTTTTATAAAATCTAACAACACTTCATGTTAAAAACTCTCAACAAACTAGATTTTAAAGGAATACCTCAAAATAATAAGAATCATCTATGAAAAACCCACAGCCAACATTACGCTAAATAGAAAAGCTGGAAGCATTCCCCTTGAGAAGTGGAACAAGACAAGGATGCCCACTCTTTCCACTCCTATTCAAGAGAGTAATTGAAGTCCTAGCCAGAGTAATTAATCAAGCATGAGAAAACAATTAAAGGCATCCTAATTGGAAGAGTGGAAGTAAACTTTTCTCTCTTTGCAGACAATATGATCCTATACCTAGAAAACTGCAGAGTCTCTGCCCAAAGTCTCCAACATTGATCAAAAAATTCAGCAAAGTCCCAGGAAACAAAATCAGTATATAAAAAATTTGTAGTATTTTTATACACTAATAACGTCCTAACTGAGAGCCAAATCAAGAGCACAATATTATTCCTAAGAGCCACAAAAGGAATATAATACTGAGGAATACAGATAATCAGGGAGTGAAAGATGTCTAAACAAAAATTACAAAACACTGCTGAAAGAAATCAAGAGATGACACAAATGGAAAAACATTCCATGCTCATTGACAGAAAAAATCAACATTGTTAAAACGTTCATATTGCCAAAATAATTTACAGATTTAACACTATTCTTCTCAATCTACCAATGACATTTTTCACAAGTTTAGAAAAAAAAACTTCTAAAATTTATACAGAACAAAAACAAAGAGCCATAAGAGAAAAGGCAATTCTAGCCAAAAAGAGCTAAACTGGAGGCATTATGTTACCCAACTTCAAACTACACTACAAGGCCACAGCAATTAAAACAGTATAGTATTGGTACAAGAACAGAAATATATACCAATGGAACACATGAGAGAAACCAGAAATAAAGTTGCACACCTACAACCTCTGATAGTCATCAAAGTCAACAATAAAAAGCAATGGAGAAATGATGCCCTAGTCAACAAATGGTGCTAGGATAACTGGCTATCTATATGCAGAAGAAAAGAACTGGGCCACTTCCTTTCACCATATATAAAAATTAACTTAAGATGGATTAAAGACTTAAATGCAAAACTTAAAACTATAAACGTCCCAAAAGAAAATCTATTAAATACCATTCTACACATAGGAACAGGCAAAGATTTCATGACAAAAACAGTCCAAAAGCAATTGTAAAAACAAAAAAACCACCCAATTGACTAATTAATTAATTCAGTTTAATTAATTAAATTAATTAAACTAAAGTGCTTCTGCACAGTAAAAGAAACTATGACCTGAGTAAACAGATAACCTACGAATGGGAGAAAATATTTGCAAACTATGCATCTGACAAAGGTGTGATGTTCAGAATCTGTAAGTAACTTAATCAACAAGAAAACACAAACAACCCTATTAAAGAATGGGCAAAGGTCATGAACATACACTTCCAAAAGAACATATACATGCAGTCAAGAAGCATATAAAAAAGCCTAAGGTCACTAATCATCAGAGAAATGCCATCAAAATCACGATGAGATGTTTTAAAAGCGCTAAATGAAGGTGCTACCAGTCAGAATGGCTATTACTACAAAGTCAAAAATAACAGATGCTGGTGAGGTTGCAGGGTAAAACGAGTGCATACACACTGCTGATGGGAAATAAATTAGTTCAGCCATTGTGAAAGCAGTTTGAAAATTTCTCAAAGAACTGAAAAAACTACCATTCGACCCAGCAATACTATTACTGGGTATATACCCTAAGGAATATAAATTGTTCTTCCATAAAGACATATGCAATTGTACCTTCATTTTAGCACTTTTCACATCAGAAAAGACATGGGCTCAACCTAATTTCCCATCAGTGGTGGACTGAATCAAGAAAATGTGGTACATAAACACCATGCAATATTAGGCAGACATAAAAAGACTTAACTCATGTCCTTTCTAACAACATGGAGGTAGCTGGATGTCATTTTTCCTAAGCAAAGTAACATAAGAACAGAAAACCAAATACTGAAATGTTCTTTCTTTTAAGTGGGAGCTAAACATTGAGTATACATGGACACAAAGATGGGAACAGACACCAGGTCCTACTTGAGGGTAGAGGCTGAGAGGAGAATGAGGATCCAAAAACTACCTATCAGGTACTATACTCACTACTTAAGTGATGAAATTATGCATACATCAAACTCCAGTGACATACAATTTACCCGTATAACAAACCTGCACATGTATCCCCTGAAACTAAACTAAAAGCTGGAAGAGGAAAAGAAAATAAAGTTTGAGTTCATGTGTCACTTTCCTCTGAATGTGCCACTCCAGTTAGAAATGAGGATAGATTATGAAAATATCATTATATTAAGAATAGCTTTGTTTATAAATATGAAAGCATTTTAATAACATGCTATCCATAAAATTCAAAAGAAGAATCGGATTTTCATGTTAAAATTTTAGGTGTTTTTATATAAAAAACTGGAAACAAGCAAACATATCAAAATATTTTACTTTTGAGATGTAGGAGCAGTGGGAATCAGAGCAGAACCTATGAATAACCACATTCTTGTATTAAAGAAGCAGATAGAGGCAGACTCTTGAAGTTAATCCCTTAAAGGGTAGAGTCAGCATTCTTGAGAAGCCACGTTCTGAGTCAGTGATACTGAGAAACATAAGCACAAAAATACACTTGGTTGATGCCATGAGCCAGCTCAGTGACTGCATGTGCAATATCTTGATGTCATTACAGGAGTAGCAGCCTGTCCTTGTAAGAAGAGAATTAGGTGACACAAACAGACACAATGGCTGTGTGCTCAGACAAAGGATCAGCAGAGTACACAGTAAGACGATGGCCATCTCCAAGCCAAGAGGAAACCAATTCTGCTGACACTTTGATCTTGAACTTCCAGGCTCCAGAAATGTCAAAAAATAAATTTCTGTGTGTTAAGCAGTCTGGGTTATTTCATTAAGGCAGTTGTTTCAAACTAATACAAATACCACGATTTGAAGTGAAGGAACCAATAGATTAGATGGAAATAATTATGGAGAGATGGAAAAATAAAGACTTTTTTGGGAAACTCACAGGTTAGGCACAGGCTAGCCAGCAGTTATCAGAAGTGAAAGGAAAAATGCAGTGAGTGAGACAGGCAGAGTCTAATTCTCACCAAAATTGTCTTCTAAAGATTACAATCTATTACTTCTAATGTAAATTTGTACATATTATGTTGTGCCAAAAAACCCCTGTATTTTTACTTAACCTATCATAAATCCATTCTTATTTGATAAACATATAGGTGCATCACTGTTTTTAATAGGTGCACAATATTTCATTTTACAAATACACAATAGTTTGACTACAAACAGTTTTTGGCAGTTAGGTTGTTGTCAAACAACGTAATTACAAAAATTTTACAATGCAATGTTTAAGGTATTAGATGTGCCTGGATTAAAATTTTACTGCTGAAAACTTTATTGCCACTGTGTCAATGTGTTATTGGTGACTGTATTAGTCTGTTCTACACTGCAATACAAAAATACCTGAGACTGGGTAATTTATAAAGAAAAGATGCTTAATTAGCTCATGGTTCTATAGGCTGTACAGGAAGCATAGCAGCTTCTGCTCCTGGGGAGGCCTCAGGAAACTTACAATTATAGTAGAAGATGAAGAGAAAACAGAAACATATTACATGGCCAGAGCAAGAGTAAGTGAGATAAGTTGGGGAGGTGGTACACACTTTAAAACAACCAGATCTCACAAGTACTCAATCACTATCATGAAGCCAAGGGGGAAATTCACCTCCATGATTCAATCACAGCCCACCTGGCCCCATCTCCAACAATGGGAATTATAATTCAATATGAGATTTGGACAGGAACACAGATCCAAACTAATCATTTTGCCCCTGACCCCTCCCAAATCTCATGTTCTTCTCACATTGCAAAATCCAATCCTGCCTTCCCAATAGTCCTCCAAACAGTTAACTTATTCTGGCATTAACTCAAAAGTCCAAAGTCTCATCAGAGACAAGGCTAGTCCTTTGCACCTACGAGTACATAAAATCGAAACCAAGTTGGTTACTTCAAAGATATAATGGAGATACAGGCATTTGTTAAATACACTCATTACAAAAGGGAAAAATTGAGAAAAGTAAAAGGGCTATAAGTCCTATGCAAGTCCAAAACCCATCAGCACAGTTGTTACGTCTTAAAGGTTCCAAAAAATATCTTTTGACTTCATGTCCCACATCCAGTGGACATTGGTGTGAGGTGTGAGCCCCCAACACCTTGGGCGGCTCTTCCACTGTGGTTTTGCACAGTTCAGACCCTTCAGTGGCTCTCAAGAACTGTCATCGAGTAGCTGCAGCTTTTCAAGGCTCAGGGTGTAAACTGTCAGTGATTTTTCTATTTTGGGGTCTGGAGGACAGTAACGCTCTCCTCACAGTTCAACTAGGCAGTGCCCCAGTGGAAACTTTGTGTGGCAGCTTCAACCCCACATTTCCCCTCCATTCTGCCCTAGTAGAGGCTCTCCATAAGGACTCCATCCACAACAGGCTTCTTCTTGGACATCCAGGCTTGTCATTACATCCTCTTAAATCTAGGCAGAGGCTCCAAAGCCTCAACTCTTGCACTCTGAGCACCTGCAGGCCTAACACCATGTAAACTTGGCAAGACTTATGGCTTGTACCCTCAGAAGCAGTGGCCCAAGCTGTACCCTGGCTGATTTTATTCATGGCTGGAGTTGGATTGGCTGGGATGCAGGGAATAGGGCAGTGGGTCCCCGGGCTTAGCCTATGAAAGCATTCTGTCCTCCTAGGCCTTCAGGTCTGTGTTGGGAAGGTTGCCAGGAAGGTTTCTGAAATGCCTTCAAGGCCTTCCCCCACATTGTCTTGGCTGTTAGCTCCTGCCTTCCATTTAGTTATACAAATTTCTGCAGCCTGCATGAATTCCTTTCCCAAAATGGGCTTTTCTTTTCTACCACATGGCCAGGCGGCAGACTTTCCAAACTTTTACACTCTGCTTCTCTTTTAAATATAAGTGTCAATATCAGGTCATTTCTTTGTTCACACATATGAGAGAGGCAGTTAGAAGCAGAGAGGTCATCTCTTGAAGACTTTGCTGCTTAAAAACTTTTTCCACCTGATACACTAAATTATCACTCTCAAGTTAAAAGTTGCACAGATCCCTAGGGCAGAGGCACAATCCAACCAAGTTCTTCACTAAAGCATTTGCTCCAGTTTCCAATAGCTTTCTTATCTCCATCAGAGACCTCCTCAGCCTGCATGTGTGACTATATCACTATTAGTATTTTGGTCACAACCACTCAACAGTTCTCTGGGAAGTTCCTTTCTATTTTCTTCTGAGCCCTCCACACTCTTCCAAGCTTTGCCCATTATGCAGTCCCTAAGCCACTTCCACATTATCAGATATTTGTATAGCACTGTTCCACTCCTCGGTACAAATTTTCTTGATTAGTCTGTTTTTGCAGTGTTATAAAGAAATATCGGAGACTGGGTAATTTATAAAGAAAAGATGTTTAATTGGCTCATAATTCTGCAGCCTATACAGGAAGCATAGTGGCTTCTGCTTCTGGGGAGACCTCAGAAAACTTACCATTATGACAGAAGGCAAACAGAAAACAGGCACATCTTACATGACCAAAGCAGAAGCAAGAGGGAGAGGGTGAAGGTACCACACACTTTTTATATTTATTTATCTCTTTAGAGGCAGAGTCTCACTCTGTTTTCCAGGCTGGAGTGCAGTGGTGCAATCTTGGCTCACTGCAGCCTCCCCCTCCAGGGTTCCAGTGATTCTCCTGCCTCAGCCTCCCAAGTAGCTGAGATTACAGACACTCACCACCATGGGTTTTTGCATTTTTAGTAGAGACAGGTTTTTACCATGTTGACCAGGCTGGTCTTGAACTGTTGACTTCAGGTGATCTGCCCGCCTCAGTCTCCCAAAATGCCAGGATTACAGGCATGAGTCAGCATGACCTGTCGAGGTGCCACACATTTTTAAATAATCAGGTCTCACAAGTACTCACTCACTATCCTGGGACCAGCATGAATGGGGAGATCTGCCCCCGTGATTCAATCACTCCCCACCAGGACCCATCTCTAACACTGGGGATCACAATTCAACATGATATTTGGGTGGGGACACAGACTCAAACCATATCAATGTCCTAAAGTAAATTTTAAAAAGTTTCAGAAAGCCCAGTGATGGCAATCAATGATCTATCTGTATAGTGAATGAGCAGCCTTGATGTGACAGGCTTTTTACAAAAATCCCTAAATTATATAACAGAATGACACTACCATGAGAATAAATTTTGTGAAATACTGTATTATTGATATATCATAACATATAACACTTAATATTAAAATTGTGATTTCTTACATTTTGTACAATATTATCAATGTTTTAGCCCTCATTAATTAGTATATTTAAATTTAGTACCAATGCAATATTTCTGCATTTTTAATGATTTCTCTTAATATTTTTACACATGATAACATGTCAGTTGTTACACACTAAATATGTTAGAAGTCTTAGACAGATAGGACGTACTTCTCTGAAAGTGTTTTTAAAAATGTTAAAAAACTTACTAGAAAATCAAGACACTTTCTTTTTTCATAATTTCCTTTAACCAGTGAAAAAGTGATTTTGGCCTTGTTTACAAAGCACATAAAACAGATTTTATACATTATAACTTATATCTGGATTGATTCAAATTCTTCACTTTGCTTTCAATTTGTTTTTAATCAGGTTATGTTTATTTTCAGATAGAATGACAATCTCTTTGAGCATTAGTTTAATAGTCTATTAATTACTTTATTAAAATACTTCTATCTGTAGTCCCAGCTACCCAAAAAGCTGAGGCAGGAGATTTAGTTGAGCCCAGGAATTTGAGGCCAATATGGAAAATATAGCAAGATTCTATCACTAAAAATAAATGAATAAATAAATTTCATTTTAACAATTATTCTACCATTTATACAGCTTGACTTTAGAGTCTTTTAATAATCTTCTTTGAAATGTAACTCTATGTACTTTACTAAATCTTCCTGTAACAATGTCAACTTCTGATATGGTAAAGATTAGATAGGCTTTGAGAAAAAGGCTGGAATAGTAAACGTTTATTGACCATTTTTTGTGTAGAATTGTGTTATCCATCTCTTTTTAAATTTTATTTAACTTTTATTTTATGTCAAAGGGTACATGTGCAGGCATCTCTTGGTGCATTTAGAGCTGTGCCATTTTAAAGATGCCATTCCTTAGTGCAGCTACATAATTCATATGGACAAAGAGGTGATCTTTAGAGGAATAGTGCTTGCTCTCCTTATATTTTCCTGTGTTTTCAAAAAAAGAACAGATGTCCCAGAGCAAAACACACTAGGGAATTATTTTTTGCCCTCTGCTGGCATGGAAAAATTTAGAACTAGAGTCAAGAGAACTGATAGTTAGTTTATAATTTGCAAGAGGAGCAAAGAGCATACTGCAAGTAGAAACTATATGAGACACAAATAAATAATGAATTTCCCTTTACACTTTTTGCTTGTGTTAGGTTCTTAGCTTCAACCAAGTAGCAGGTGAGTAAATCATGATGGGTAAGCCCAAAATCATTTTCCCCAGAGTAGTTTAAGGAGGAGAAATTTTCAAACATAGAAAAGATTTTTCATAAGAATACTACAAATTCGTTTTATCAGGTGGCTTGCTATATGTACAGTGTCCTGTTAGTCCTGCAAGTGGGCTTCAGGATTGTTAGTGGGACCCTTAGTTTCTATCCAACTCTAGAACATTATAGGCCATCAGGGGAGTGTTCAAGGTACTCTTACTTCTTATTCCCAAGTCGTGGTAGGGATTGGAATTCCGTGTGGTGCACTGAGTTTTTACATTTCAGGCTTTTACCTGATGTCTACTGACTTCCTCTGTATGTATCTTGCAATCTTAACTAGAAAGGAGGTTCTTCTCCACAAATTAAGGAGATCCTCCAGGCCCTTCTTCTGCACACAGTAAAAGATTCCACCCAGAACCTTTCCCTGGAAGACGTACCTCTTTCTATTTTCATCTTAGGTCTTCAAACATGGAGCAGATGAAATAAGCTTTCAGAAAAGAAATCTGTAGCTCTGTGCTTTTGGAAAATGGTCCTGTGTCCAAGAGCAAAAACTTCCATAAGCAAGATCTATAGAATGAAGACTTCTGCCCTGTCTGTTGTTAGTGTAGATTTCACACCAGGAAAATGAAGGTACCTTTACAATGATACCATATGTTCCAGGGCAGGTTGATAAGAGGAGGGGGTTTTCCATGGGAGAGGTTGGAGCTAGAGTTCAGCATGTTTCTGTGTGAATGTGTGTTTCTATAGGTGTGCAGGGGCAGATGTACTTAAAGGTACATCTGAATCTGTGTTATAATAATAGACAGATTATTGAGAATTTTAAATCTTAGGCCACTCTCAAAAATTGCTTCAAAAATGGCATCTTAAGAAAGCAAGATTGATATACACAATGAAGCAGGGAATGAGATAAAAGACAATAATTAGCTTAAGAGGACATATCTTTACATTAGAATTATCTAATGTCAAAACTGAAAACACAAATGAAACCAAATACTTACTGAGTAGCATTCTACAGCAAAATTAGCAGAATCTTGACCATGGTGATAAGAATTCTTCGGGCCAAAGAACAATAAGAACACATGGACATAGGGAGGGGAGCACTACACACAGGGGTCTGTTGCGGGGGAAATAGGGGAGGGACAGTGGGAGGTGGGGAGGTGGGGAGAGATAGAATGGGAAGAAAAGCCAGATATAGGTGAAGGGAAGGAAAGCAGCAAATCACACTGCCACGTGTGTACCTATGCAACAATCTTGCATGTTCTTCACATGTACCCCAAAACATAAAATACAATAAAAATTAAAAA
>CAUYLG010060612.1:0-59471 GCA_963573385.1 Cacajao melanocephalus
GCAGAAAGCAGAAACTGGACCCCTTCCTGACACCTTACACAAAAATTAACTCCAGGTGGATTAAAGACTTAAACATAAGACCTAACACCATAAAAACCCTAGAAGAAAACCTAGGCAAAACCATTCAGGACATTGGCATAGCAAGGACGTCATGACTAAAACACCAAAAGCATTGGCAACAAAAGCCAAAATAGACAAATGGGACCTAGTTAAACTCCAGAGCTTCTGAACAGCCAAAGAAACAATCATTAGAGTGAACTAGAAACCAACAGAATGGGAAAATATTTTTGCAATTTACAAAGGGCTAATATCCAGAATCTACAAAGAACTAAAACAGATTTATAAGAAAAAAACAAACCCATCCAAAAGTGGGCAAAGGATATGAACAGACACTTTTCAAAAGAAGACACATATGAGGCCAACAAACACATGAAAAAATGTTCATCATCACTGATTATTAGAGAAATGCAAATCAAAACCACATTGAGATACCACCTCACACCAGTTAGAATGGTGACCATTAAAAAATCTGGAGACAACAGATGCTGGAGAGGATTTGGAGAAATAGGAACACTTTTACACTGTCGGTGGGAGTGTAAACTAGTACAACCATTGTGGAAGACAGTGTGGCACTTCCTCAAGGACCTAGAAATAGAAATTCCATTTGACCCAGCAATCCCATTACTGGGTATATATCCAAAGGATTATAAATCATTCTACTATAAAGACACAGGCATACGTATGTTCATAGCGGTACTGTTTACAATAGCAAAGACCTGGAACCAACCGAAATGCCCATTGACCATAGACTGGACAAGGAAAATGTGGCACATATACACCATGGAATACTATGCAGCCATAAAAAATGATGAGTTCATGTCCTTTGTAGGGACATGGATGAATCTAGAAACCATCATTCTCTGCGAACTGACACAAGAACAGAAAATCAAACACCACATGTTCTCACTCATAGGCAGGTGTTGAACAATGAGAATACATGGACGCAGGGAGAGGAGCATCACACACTGGGGTATGTTGGGGCACCCGGGTAGGGACAGCAGGGGGTGGGGAGGTTGGGGAGGGATAACATGGGGAGAAATACCAGATATAGCTGACAGAGGGGATGGAGGCAACAAACCACATTGCCATGTATGCACCTATGCAACAGTCCTGCATGATCTACACATATACCCCAGAACCTAAAGCACAATTTAAAAAAAAGTGAATCAAAAAAGAAAAAGAAAAAAGAGTACTAGTGAAACTAGGATGAGAATGTTGGCCTCTTCCTAGTAAACAACATGACTTGTAGGCAAATATTAAGAGATTGTAATGTTTCCATTTTATTTATCCTCTATATACTTATTTTCCCCAGCAATGGAGATTTAAAAAAGAGAAAATTGTCAGTTTTCTAAGAAAAACACAAGAGACATTTAGAAGTACCATGCTGAATAAAATAGCCCATGATTTTACATTAACTTCCGGGGTCATAAAAATTGGATTTCATGTGCACTGATGTTATTAATGTCTGAAGTTGTATTTGCCATAGCAAGAGGTATGTTTTCTTTAATATATCTACCTTTTAAGATCCCACATCCTGACAGCATTTCCGGAAGCAGCATAGAGGAAGGTGCCAGTTGGGTTTAGGGCAATTTGATTGATCTGGTTCTCTCCAGAAGGAATAGCTACTGTTCGACTGGTACTTGCAGAACAAGAGTCTCCAAGGGTAACTTGACCTGAAGACCTTAAGAGATACAAACAAAACAAAAAAGTCACATTTCTGGACTTGAGTTTGGCTTAGAATTCCTTGGATTCCCAGGAACCTGGCTGTAGGCAACAACAAGAACTGTGTCTTTTTGTCAATATACACATAGTACCTAGCACAGCACCTAACGCAGAGTTAGTGCATATAAATAAATATTTGGTAAGTGAAGAAATGAATGAATAAAACAAGATTACATGGTTTAAAACTCCTAATTGGTATGTCTATTATAATACTAGTAATTCTAAGCCCTGAATTAGGAAGGACTAAAATATCTTTCAGAAAGATCATACGTTAAACATAAAAAAAAATCAACAAATTGCCAGGCATGGTGGCTCACGCCTATAATCCCAGCACTTTGGGAGGCTGAGGCAAGTGCATCACCTAAGGTCAGGAGTTCGAGACCAGCCTGGCCAAATCTCTACTAAAAACACAAAAATTAGCCCGGCATGGTGGTGCATGCCTGTAATCCCAGCTACTTAGGAGGCTAAGGCAGGAGAATCTCTTGAACCCAGGAGGTGAAGATTGCAGTGAGCTGAGATCATACTATTGCACTCCAGCCTGGATGACAGAGGGAGACTCTGTCTCAAAAAAAAAAAAAAAAAAAATCAACAAATGATACATTGCCACAAAAGCAATTCCTTTTCCTGTAGCTTCCAGAAGCCCCTGGCCAGGCTTACCAATATTCCTTTTGTATATAAGAATTGCCTTTCTGGATTAAAGACAATGAAGACCTTTTTAATTATTTGCAGTTTTCACTTACTTTAACATGATCATAGATGGAGTATCTACAATGTGCTAAGGCCTTAAACATAGCTTATGTCTGTTTCTTCAGATAAATTCTAGGTGAAGTTTTTTTTTTTTAATTTTGAAACATTTTCTTAGCTAACTTCTAAAATATTAAGCCATAATCAATCTTTTCAAATTTGACTTTAGTGATTCAATTGAATTAGTAAATTTCTAGCTCAAGATATATCTTAACATACTACATAGTAGTATTCTTTTTCTACAAGATTTTCAAGACTTGTATTCAGTACAAAGAATAGCAAAGTCGTTCTCAAATTACAAAACAGCACTTAAAAGTTAATATTCTCTACTATCTCTACAAATGAGTAAAAATTAATCTTTCTTATGTTCCCTGCTCTCATTTAAATGATTACAGAGTTCACATCAACTTCGATTATTAAAATAATTCATCAATATCACAGCAAAAAGAATCACTTGTTCTACACTTTTAAAGACAAATACGATAATGAGCACAGAAAAAACAAATCCATCCTCCAATTATTCAACATAACCTGCAGTTATGAAATTTGCACTCACACCAAAGCAGTCTCAGTCCTGAAAAAACACTCTCAGCTTTTCAGTCTCTATTAATTAAAGGTTATAAGTACTTCTTCACTGCCTACCATGGTGATTTCAGCCACTTCCCAACAAGTGGTAGTTATTTGAAGCAAGTAATATAAAACATTGGACTCTATCAAAGCAAGAAATAGGATGAAAATGTAATACCTTATATTTGAGAAAGAGAAAACATTAAATGTATACTTAGTCATAGATCAAATATGGCTTAACCTTTTCTGTTTAATGGCAGGCTCTTTCATTTCATTTGTCAAGTTTTCCTCCTCTTGTTTTATCTGTGCTTTTCATTGTGAACACTTTAATATCCTCTGGGAAGTGGACAGGTATATAAAAACTAAAATGCATTTATAGTCATCTCTTTTCTTATATTTTGTTAAAAAAAAAAAAGGCTATGCATCCCTTATGTTATTTGTCTTCAAGTTACTTACGTAAGTGTTCGAATGCACTTTGCTGAATCTCTGATATCCCACACCTTAATATAAGATGTTGATACAGTGAAGACCAAACTGGTATAATTACAATATTTTATAGATACGACATTGTTGGGATGACCCCCTAGTGACATTATCTCCTGCCCAGTCACCAGATTCCATACTTTACAAGTACGATCTAAAACAAACAAAAAAAAGAAAACACTGTTAATATGAACTACTTTAGGTTCTCTTAACAACAAAAATTATTTAAATAATTTTTCTTCTATGGGAAGGAAATGAAAATAGTAGTTAATATCCAACAAGGATCCTAACTTCATCCTTGACCCTCTGCAGCAGGCTTAAAGACAAGGTATGCGTAAAGGATCAGATAAAAGTCTGGGGTGTATGTATCACGTGGTATTGAAAAAAATAATTGTAAAAAAATTTGAAATGGTCATATCAAAAGAGCCTTGCTTCAAATTGCCCCTGAATTTAGAATGGCAGTCCCAAATCAGCCTCTTCAAAACATTCTTCTCTGATCATACTCCTACCTCCTCACAACATTCTCTACATTAGTAAATATACGCACATTTTTCCCCTAAGGGTCAATGACTGATAAATTTTATTTCTATTTTTGACCTAAAAACATAATCATAAAACTATTCTTTTTCTTTTTCTGATATGTTAAATATCTAATTATACTGGAGGGATATATTTAATTTGAATCATTAGAAAAACATGGTATTTTCAAAGAACATATTTTTTTTTAATTGGGGAATTGCTTTACTATTACTCTCAATTCATAAGTTCTAGCTGGGTTCTTATACTTCCCTCATAAACAATGAGCAATAAATATTTGCTAATTAAAGTGAATCTTTGACTAAAAACTTTTACTAGCTCCCTGAATTCCTGTACATGCTTGCTTTTCACCTCTCTAGCCTCAATGACCAGCACTTCTCTTATACATATTCTATTTTCCAACCTAACTAGAATTAGTTTCCAAACATGCTCCACTTTTATCTTCATGTCTCTGCTTATGTTATTCTGTAATCTTGATTATTCATTCCTGCCTGTCAATATACAAACCATCCTATAGTTATAATCTAAATGACTCCTTGTCAAAGCTTTCCTTGTTTCTCACACCTGGGCAGAATTTCTCTCTTTTCCAGAACCCCAAAACTCTTTGTCTATATCTCTTCAAAGTATTTATAGTTGGTTTTCCAATATTTATAGTTGGTTACTTGCAATTGTACCGAAAGGGTTAAGAGTGCAGGATTGGAGAAGGGTATACCTGGGTTTCTAATCCTGGTTCTTCCACTTACTAGCTAAATTGACCCAGGAAAAGTATTTATTCTCTTGAATCCTGAGTTTCTTTGTCTACAAAATGAGGATGAAGCATATATCTCATTAGGATTGTTGTGAGAATTAAGTGAGATATGTTATTATAGTGCCTAGCATAGCCCCGATATGTAGTAAGTGTTACAGAAACGGTGGCTGCTATGTATCTTATTCTCTTTACCATATTGTACATTTTATTAGCCTTTTATAGATTTTTATATAACTTGCATTTCAAAATTCAGGACCCTACATGCAGTACATGCCCAAATACTGTAGAGAGTTGTATTCTGTCGCCACTGTATTCACAAAACATCAACAGAGGTTTTACTTGCTGCTCAACTACACAATAATTTTATATATTTTACAATTCAGGGTTGAACCAGATCATAAGATTCTTGCTGGTCTTAAATGGTTTGACAGTTTTCTACAGCATGTTAAGAATTCAATCTTTTCTTAAAAAAGCTATTAAGTATCTGCATTAGATAACTACTAGCACCTTTTGATCCAGTGAAGAGGAGATCATCAGTAGAATCCACACAGAGCACAGCTTTTGTATGCCCTTCAGCTATGTGAATACACTGAAGTGGAAAAGCTCTAATTCCTTTTGAAGCAGGAAATGGGTTGATTATGCCCCTAAGGTGGGGAAGAAACAAACAAACCAAGACTCATTTCAATATCATGAGACTATATTATGAGACTAGTTTTGCTTTTTCTCTAACTTTAAGAAGTCTTTATAAGTAATTAGCAATAAAATCCAGACTGCTCTCTTTTAAGCAGAAGGACAAAGCATGAAATAGTAATAGTGATGGAGTATATCAACTAATCAGGGAGTTGCTAACAGCTGCATTCTGCAAAGAGCAGAGACTAATACATCTAGACTTTCTTATTAACAATTTCATCTCTCTAAGGTTTAATGAAGCAATATGGGAAATTACTTGAGTGTACTGAATTCTGACAAATAAGGAAGAAGTAGAAATGACAAGTAACAGGAAGACATAATTCCATGTCAAGCTGGGGTGCAAAAGAACATGCTGAAGAAAGTATAACATATATGCCACCTAAAATATTAGGAAAGCAGATTTCAAATAAAAATTAAAGAACAAATAGGAATAATCGCATGAACAGAAATTCTAAAGGGCCAATGGGTCAAAAGATGAAAAGCTTAAAGAAAAAAACTGACAATCTCGAAGAAAAATTTAAAAGAATGAGAATTTAAAATAACATTGAATAGATAAAGAAAATTTGGTACATACACAAAATTGAGTACTATTCACCCGTAAAAAAGAATGAGATTGTATCATTTGCAACACAGATAGAACAGGAGTCATTATGCTAAGTGAAATAAGCCAGGCACAGAAAGAGAAACATTGCATATTTTCACTTATTTATGGGATCTAAAAATCAAACGACTGAACTCATGGACATAGAGAGTAGAAGGATGGTTACCAGAGGCTGGGTGGGGTAGTGGGGGTTGGGAGAGGTGGGGATGTTTATTGGGTACAAAAATAATAGAAAGAATAAGTATGACCTACTATTTGATAGCCTCAAAGGGTGATTATAGTCAATAATCGTACATTTTAAAACTACTGAAAGAGCATAATTGGATTGTTTGTAACACAAAGGATAATTGCTTGAGGGGATGGATACCCTATTCTCCACAATATGATTATTGTCCATTGCATGCCTGTATCCAAACATCTCATTTACCCCATAAATATATATTTACTATTTAAAAATCAAAAATGAAAAAAATTAAAAACAATGAAGGTCTTTAGGGAGCTTTCTCACAAATTTGATATTTCTGTAGTTTCTGCTTTATGGCACTGGGCTATGCACTACGGAAATATAAAGATTATCAAAACACTGTCCCTCTCCCAAAGGAGTTTAAGATAGGATCTCAATTAAAATCATGGTGTTGGGGAGGCTAACGATGATAATGAATTAAGACATGACAAATAGTCAAATGTACCTTCGCTCAAAGAAGAAAGAAAAGTTATGTTGAATTATGCCCATTATGTAAGACAAATGACATAATATTAGGACAAATACAGGGATAAAGGAAAACTGTTTTGTTTCCATCTTTGTAACTAAAAAGAATATCCTTTGAAATGCATGGGAGCAGAAATGATTAAGAAATGTGAGCCCAAAGTAAGTTAGAGCTGACAATGGAGATTTATTTAATAAATTCAAGTATCTCTGTTTTAAAATCATTATATCATAGGGTTTTGAACGTATATACCATTGTGGAGGCAAAATCCTTGTCAGTACTCGAAGAAATCGCAAAGATCAATAAAAGGGATAAAACATGTACACATGATCTTTCAAAAAGCAGGAAAAAAGTGGAATCAGAAATTACAGATGGGTAAAACTTCTTGTTGAGTCTCACAGAAAAATAAATCATTATCTACTTAAAAATAAATGCTCACCAACAAAAGATAACCTGGGCTCATCAATCTCATGGGGAAAGTTTTTTGTGGGGTTAATAGATAGCAATTTAAGGGAATGTCATATTCACAATATATGTCGACTCTAACAAAGCCCACACAATAAGACTTTTAAATGATATCCTGTGGACAGTGATATCCTTTAACATCCTTGTGGACAGAACTGTTAAAGTATTTCCACAGGTAGTTGATGAGTCACACCTAAAGAGTCAAGGTCACTGCTGATCTTGAAGATCTTTAGTATCTAGTCAATCTTTCCCTAGCCCTAAAGAGAAGTGGCATGCTTATTAAATGGATATATTACAGAGCTGGACACTATGTTGCCTAAAAAAATCATAAATGAAACAAAATTCATTTATTCTATATGCCTACTCACTAACAATGATTTGTTTAATAGAAATAAATATTTTAGGAGAAAGACAGCAATTGACCTACTGCATTCTACATAGGCCATATATGGAATGAGGTATAGTTTTAGATGTCCCATTTTAAGAAGATTGAAAAATTGGAGGCTTTACAAAACAGTAGAAGCAGAATGAAGGATCTGTAGACTATATTACATAAGGAACAGATGATGAAACTATTGAGCTGATAAAAGAACATTTACTGGAGAGAGGATACAATAGCATAGTGTAAAAGGGCTGAATATTTAAAGAACTGTCAGAGATAAACAAAAAGATATATAAAATTAATTCTGGCAAGGGGAAAAACAGCTGATGAAAGACTAATGAATGGAAATTTAAAGGAGGTAAATTTAAAGTTGGGGAAGAAAAAAATTTATTTTTAGGGTCTGGTTATAACAATCACAAAAGTGATAGGAGTCTATTATCCCTATAAATGATATAAAGAACCATTATCTCTGGATATATAATTATAAAATCTGATGTCATGATTTGCATGCATGTGTCAATTTGAGATTATTGAAACTAATGCTCTGTAATTTGTCTGTAATCTAACAATTTAAGCAGATTAAAATTGAAATTGGAGCAAAACCTGCTCAAAAGTCTGAATCTGCCATTTTGAAATTTTGATGCCCTAAAGTTCATAAATATGAATTGAAGTCATCAAATTTACAAATATTGCTTCAAATATTGAAAAAGTATGATTCTAAAGAACAGTAGGTTGCCACTATTAATTCTCAAACAGAAAATATATATGTATGTATAGGTCAAAAAGCTGATTGTAAGAAAACAATTCATGTTAACAGCTTAAGAGCTATTTTCAAAGCACATTTAATGACAAATTTTCTTAAGAAAAGAGCTAAACAGCACCCTCAGATAAGTGATAATGTGTCTCCAAAGGTTTCTTTCCTTCAGATTACAAGCTTTATCCTAGGAATCTATTAATGTTTCCCTGATGATGTAACATCCAACACAATTCTGCCATGTCAAAGGTTATACTATCATAAAATACTCAGTAAATATTTGCCCCAATGACTTATGTAGGCACAGTTATTTCCTGGAGAGCAGAATGCCTTCTTTTCATTCTTATGTAGTTTTTATGTCATTGGTTATTCAGTCTTTTGAGAAATAAATCTCAATATTAAATATAGTGTTTTATTAATTAGACACTTTACAATGTTCTTATTCAGAATGTTAGGATCAATATTTTATATAAGTTATCAAAGATAATAGAAGCAGACAGCCACGGTATTTATTTCTCTATTAGAATGAATCTATTCACATTTTGAAATAGAAGATCAACTTTAAAAGAGTTTAAGGTTAAATATGGAAAATTTGTACAACAGACTTAATCTGAAGGAGAAAAAAAAATAAACACCTATTTTGTTCCATGCAAACCTGTAAGGTCTTATGATACTGGGAATGAAATTAATTTCCTCTCCATTCCTCTGCCTACCTTCTGGAGGATCTGCTGATGATCAGCAAAATGGCCATAAAACAAGGAAAACAAGTGCAAAGGGGGACGACACAAAATGATCATGGTGAAAGGGAATGAGACAGAGAGAAAGAGAAAGAGAAGTTAAGAACTCCCAGAAAAATCCATAACATGAAAAAAAGTAACAGTTATTTTGAAAGCTGCACCTGTTCTTAGAAACATTCATTTTAAAAAATGCTTCTTTAGTGTCTATTTCTTGTTCTTTTTAATTTTAGGTACAATTGTATCCTTTTTTTCCTCTAGCATACTTTTATTTTTATTCATATAATCTCTTTACTTAAAATTGCTAAACCAACAAGAAAAAATACCTTATCTACCTCACATACTTTGTGAATTAGAAATACCTAATCACTGAGGATAGGAAACTTTCTTGACATCAATATTCATAAAACTTGATTTCTTTTAAAGAAAAGATTTAGATTACAGACAGAAAATAGGTATCACAATTTTTAAGCTATCATACCAAAAAAAAAACCACTACTTTATCTGCAAGTTATGATCACAAAAATATATTAAAATTATCATGTTTAGAAATATTAGTGCATTTATACGATTTACAACAAATGATGCATGCAACAAAAATGAGACTTGCTTAGAATTTCTAGGAAGGCACTTTAGAACATCAATGAAATTCCAGAATGTAGGAAAGGCAGGAAAGAAAGTACCTGTGTACCTCCGACAGAGAGGAGTCACTTTCATCAGACCTACAGTGAAAGAGTTAGAATTATGAGGAGAAAGAATACAGATGTCAACAGGTAAGGACACTGACTTTGGACTCAAAATCAACAGCATGAATAACAGATATATAGCAAACATTTCCTTCATAGTGCCCTGCTTATCTATTTGCACTGGATATTAGCATGTTTAAGTACAGCTAAGTCATGTAAAAAGCTTGATATCTATATCTTGTAGCAAGACTTTAGGGACTAAAATTTTCTAATACTGATATACAGAATCAATCCTCACTTCTAAAATTTAGGCCTTGGAGAAGAACAAATATCAAGTACATGAGATACAGGACTTTAAGATATGCTCCATTTAATTTGACTAGTCCTGGAAAATTTTTTCCATTTCAGTAACTATTGATCAATTTTATTCATTGTGATAATTATTACTTTAGATATAGACTCTAATGTTGAAGTAACACAAATAGATTGTATTTTTGTATAGAAAGCAAGTCACTCAAAATTTAATTACCTTTTGTTTTAACTTATCTCAAAAACACTGAGTTATTTTGACTAGGGAGCATCTTAGTAACAGCTGGGGGACTTTAGCAGGCTTTTAAAATAGAGAAGTCACTCCTGTTAGCCCTACCTTGAGGCCTCCAAGACTGCAGTGAGTCTAGTTATTATGAAAATCTATTTAGGTTGTACAACAGGCTTGGGGAGATGAGGATACAACGAGTGTTGGCAAAGAACGTAACCAGAAACAATGTGTGGGATCTGCATCTTGCTAGTACAATATGGTAGTCTCAAAAAAGAGCCCCAGAGAAAGTAATGTAAAGGGTAGGCAAGTTTTTGAAAGTGTAGAGCAGTCAATTTTTCTTCATTTTAGTTTATAGAGATGACAACAGAGTCAAATTATTGGTAGCTCATAAAATATTTCAGTAAAAAATATAGAACTCTGATTAGATTGTCAAGATTATTAAAAGATTGACAGAAAATGTTCTGACTGTGAAGGCACTGTAGACACAAATTTAGCAACTCTGTGTATAACTAGTGAAATTTGATTTCCCAAAGGTATTCCTAATGTTCTTCAACTTTTCTCAATTAATGACAGAAATAATTTGACAATGTTAAAGGTATTTTGTTTAATAACACATGAAAATATTTACCTACCTACATCAATTTAAAGAACATGTCATCTACTAATTAAACCATATTAAAATCTAATGAAAGATCCATAAATAAAAGAATCATCCATAAATTAAGAATATTTATAATTCTTTAAAAATTATAGGATGATTCTCTAAGTTTATAGAGCCATTTAAAATGATCTAAACATGCCAGACAGACAGATCTTAAATGGCATCCTATAAATTTTAGAGATTACTGATATACACAGGGTGGTAATAGCAGAAAACAACTGTTATCGTTCAAAGTCCAAGCAGGCAAGTCAGAATTAATAAATACCTTATGGCAGTAATGTTAGTATGGCATTCTTGCAAGAGAGATTCTGGCTCAATGTGTGGATATTTCGTCATTTCAAATTTGATGAAAACTACATTTTCCACATCCCTCCAACTTCTCCATCCCTGCAACCCGCTCCAGTCCTACTCTCTCCATATGTAAAGGTAATTTTTTATTCCAAGAACACAATTACTGAAATTTGGGGTGAACTTGTCTAGAACAATCAGATGACAATAACATGTTGCACGTGTAACAGTGGTCTTGGTAAACTGTTATATCCTCCAAAATTAAAGTAATTTGCCTCTTTTCAACTCAGGCTAACTGGATTAGAAGCTTTTGTGGGCTCACAGAAGCTGAAGAATCCCCAAAAATTTAAACATCAAGTGGCTTCAAAGATTTTTCAGTTCTAATTTACTTGTAAAAGAAAAGGCAAGACAAGTGCTGAAGGTATAGCAACACAAATCTACAACAGGGAATAATGTTCAGCAGGAAAATAATTTTCTCTAATTTTGGCTGTACAGTTCCTTTCCCATTGGAAAGATGCATAAAATATGGCAAGAGTTCACAAGTCAGGCTCCATCTCCTACACAGAGATGACTACATGTTTTCTACAGACTGTATTGAAAGGTTCAGACTATTTTATAAATAATTGGGGCTCTTTTCCATAATGACTTACTTATCCTGCTGAACTGATGTGTTTCCCTGAGAAACAGTAAGACGATTAAAAACATTCAGTTCATTACGGGGCCGGCTTGGTGGGGAAGGAGGAGGTGAAAGACTAGCCTCTGAAGTTCCAGAATCTGAGCTACAAGAAAAAAAGAACATTAAGTAGGTGGCTTTAATTGGTTATGATTTGTTAGAAAAGTTATAAGAAACATGCTCTTTTTTAAAAAAAAAAAAAAGCTTTTTGTTAGAGAACGCCTTCTTTCTCTTCCTTTTTTGTAAGATAAAATGCACACGGAACAATTTTTAAAATTTCTTTTCACTGGATTTTGTTACAATGACCACAAGATGGCACTAAAGAGACAGTTCTGTCTCCTGAAATCTGAAGTCAGTGTAAAAATAAAGCAAGCTCCATTTAAAATTATATACAATTTTAGAGTCGAGAGCAAGTTGCTCACTTTACAGATGAGGAAAGATATCCAGAGAGCTTACAAGAAGTTTGCTTATTCAGTTGATTCATCTATTTTTAAATTACTTATACGCTCCATCCCCATTTCCCCATTATTCTTGAGAGATTCGATTCAGTAGAAACAGGCAAATTGCATCTTTAAGTACAGGAAGCAAGGATGATAAGAAGGATAACTTCTATGACATTCAAGTCAGCTATACCCGTGGTCAAAAAAGAGAATGTGCTTCTTGGCACAGGGTAGTGGATGGTATAGAATTGTCCATTTAGGCACAGAAAATAAACACTTCTTATCATATATATTCACATTATTTTTATGTTAAAGAAATTAAAGTAATTCAATTAACTAATATTTTAATGTAAATTCATATAAATCCTTTCCCTCAAGGACACGTCTGGGATCTGCAGGGTAACAGTGGTTCTAATCCAGTCAACTTCTGCATTCTGTCATGTTGCAATTTGTAAATGCCCAGTTCAGTGGATCATCAGATTATATTACATACTGCTAAATAAACTAACCCTCACAAAACACACAAAAGAAACAATTGAGGATAATACGAACAATTTAAACATGAGAAAGCAGCAAGAAAATGGCACAATAACACACCCTATGATTAATACTAGTTTTTCTGTCAGACACTCTAAGGAACAGGGTCAATGTCAGTTTCAGCTGACATTGCAACGACACTCAAAATTAATTCTAAATTTTTCTGTTAATAGAAGACTATCTGAAATATAGACTTAATAAGCTTTACCTCAAGTATATATTAACTCTTAAAATGATACACACAAATAACCGGAAAATAAGTAAGTGGACAAGTGATCAGGGACAAGTGCTCAAATATTTTTACAAGTATGTGTATGACCAAGAAAATTAGACCACTGAGCCAAGCCAAAAGCTAACTTGACTGTCTTTTGATTAGTCAAATAGTCATAACCACAGAGCCAGCCTAAATCTGGAAAATAATCTCATGATTGTCTTTAGCATCTAAGTGCAGCAGGCATTTAATAGTCTAGTAGGTAAAAAAAACATTAGTCACTTACTGCTTTTGTTCCTTGGCCTTTGATTTTTCTGCTTTCTCATATGCCTTTCTCCTTGTTACAGGAGAAGGCTCTGGGATTTTTTTCTCTGATAGAGACGACTGCCTGGAACTAAAGTAAAAGAAGATTAATTAATTACCTAATTCTAAATTTACACATATAACTTTGGTACATATTCAATCTAAAATTTGCAATAGGTTAATAACTGGAAACTGAGAAAGATTATTACTTGAAAACAAAAAAAAAGAACTAGGATAGGAAAATATTACATGCCTGATTTTTAGTTGATGGAACCTCAACAACTATAATTTTTAAATTGGTGATCTTATTAAATATATAACTTATCTTTGAATATAAATATCAATGATATACTGCCAAATAGCTATAACAAATATTTTAAATGTGTTTTAATTTCATTGGTAATTGTTTCAGATGAAGAAAAATTATAGTTTTGTAAGAAGAAAAATATTAGAATATGAGAAACAATGAGATTTAATGAATTAATATTGAGATACAATCACAAAATAGTTCTATAGGTAATCACACACATAAAAAATATATATAATTACTTAACTAGTATTTAATTTATATCTATGTATATTTTAGTAGTAAAAGTATTCTTGCCTTAAATATTTTTAATGTCAAACGGCTGTTTATAATTAAAAATTTAAGAAAATAATTTTTGTGTATGGTGGTAATGAATTTTAACTAAAAAAATAAAAAGGCTGGGTCGGGCGTGGTGGCTCACACCTGTAATCCCAGTACTTTGGGAGACCAAGGTGGGCGGATCACTTGAGGTCAGGAGTTCGAGAACAGCCTGGACAACATGGTGAAACCTTGTCTCTACTAAAAATACAAATATTAGCTTGGTATGGTGGCAGGCACCTGTAATCCCAGCTACTTGGGAGGCTGAGGCAGGAGAATCACTTGAATCCAGGAGGCAGAGGCTGCTGTGAGCTGAAATTGTGGCACTGCACTCCAGCCTGGGCAACAGAGTGAGACTCCATCTCAAAAAAAAAAAAAAGTCGGCTGGGCGCAGTGGTTCACACCTGTAATCCTAGCACTTTGGGAGGCTGAGGTGGGCAGATCATGAGGTCAGGAGATTGAGACCATCCTGGGTAACGTGGTGTAACACCGTCCCTACTAAAAATACAAAAACTAGGTGGGTGTGGTGGCACGTGCCTGTAATCCCAGCTGAGGCTGAGGCAGGAGAAAGAGATTCAAGAGTGAACCTGGGAGGTGGAGGTTGCAGTGAGCCGAGATTGCACCACTGCACTCCAGCCTGGCCACAGAGCTAGACTCCATCTCAACAACAACAAAAAAAGTCTTGGGGGGGAAAAAAAACACTAAGGTATTAAAAGACTGAAAGACTTCCAGAATGGGTTTACATGACTCCTATTTAAAAGTGAAAACTAAATGTACTTAGATTTTGTGTGCTTGATTTTTGTAATCAGGAAATCACGTTTTAGCAATTCTGCATCATTTAAATTATAAGAATAACTTGAGTAAAAGTTATGCAGTAATGGTTTATAAGAGTTATTGTACCAAGTGAGTGACCAAACTCTCATAATATGTAAAGAATTGTGAATTCTTATACTCATATAGTATAAGCATGTGAATTTATGAAAACTTTAAAATAAGTTATTTAGAGACAGAAGCCAAAAGATATTTTCCACCACCTGTCATAAAGGATACATTTTTTAAATGTAGAAAGGCAAATAGAAAAGATTACCTGAATCTGGATTCCAGGCCATAGATTTAGTCTTGAAGTTCCAAAAGTCTCACTTATCTGACAGACTAAATAGCTAATACATGTCAGTTCCTAACATCTGACCTCAGTTCTGTATCACTACTTTCACCAAAAGCATTTCTTCTATTCTCATCTTATCACCAAAGCACTGCAGTCCTAAACTATACTGGTTAGCAATCTCTAACAGCAGATCCAATGGTTAAATACATAGGCCACCTCAAGCACATGCAAGAAAGTTCTGTCATCATTAAAATTAACTCTGGAACAGAAGGTAGCAGATGGGATTACTCAATGGAAAACAATAGAAATATACTCATAAAATGAAGAATATTACGGGAAACAGCTATTCAAGAGTGGAAAGTTTGTTATTCTGTGTTATTTACAAACTCATATAGTGTGTGCCACTTTTGGGGTGGGGGGCAATATTCCTGAGTGCAGAGATATATTCATTCCATAAACTATCTGCTAGATCACATGTGAGGGTTAGTTTGAACAATGCCATTAAAAATTTTCACCAGTGAGTGGCTAATCTAACATTAAAATAACTATAAAAATACACGCATGCACACATGGTACACACATGCACACACACACATGCACACGCAGGACTAGGTAGGAAAATCTTTCCTTGTTCTCAAGATAATAATTAAAATATTCTTTATTTTTTTTTTGAGACAGAGTCCTACTCTATCACCCAAGCTGGAGTGCAGTGGTGCAATCTCGACTTACTGCCACCTCTGGTACCCAGGTTCAAGCAATTCTCCTGCCTCAGCCTCCCGAGTAGCTGGGTATTAGAGGCCACCATGCTGGGTGAATTTTTGTATTTTTAGTAGAGACAGGGTTTCACCATCTTGGCCAGGCTGGTCTTGAACTCCTGACCTCATGATCCACCCACCTTTGCATCCCAAAGTCTGGGATTACAGACATGAGCCACTGATATTCTAAGCAAGATTTATTTGGAACAGAAGGTTTTTTTGTTCAGATTATCATAGGAAAGAGACTATTTCCTCCTTCAATCTTTAATAATACCAATAAAAATATTTTTGGGGCATATACTCATCCCAGATATACAATGTGCTTCAAGGTAAAAAATAAGAAAGTTCCAATGTATTAAAGTTGTAATTGGTTTGCTTTTTTCTTTAGAAGAGTCAGCAAAGATTTACTATCCTGACAGTGCTCTTAGAACTAGGATATAGGTAATTTAGAGCAAATTTAAGAGTCTAAACTTTCTGTTTCTATATAATAATTATATAATGGCTTTATGGGTATAACTTTAGGTGTTTCTATATAAGTATTGTCTGTAATTAATAACTCAGTGCTTATAAAAATTGTAATCCTTAAGAATGATCCTAAAACTTGGAGAAAAGACAAAGCCATTCAACAAAGGACATCTCATCTTAAATGATTTCAACTCTCTAATAAATTAGTTGAGACAATACCTAACAAATTATTTTGAAAACTAGAGATCAAATTTACATAAATTTTAAATAATAGAAATGAGAAATTAGCAACATGCATACTCTTTTTAAAAAGCCAAAAGAAAAGAAGTTAGTGTAGCTGGGCCAAACTTACATGCTGCCTATCTTAGAAGGTAAGCCAGGTGGGGAAGAGAGCTCTTTTTCCCTAGCAGAAGTACCACTTGTCTCTGCATTCATTCCAATCTCTTGCCCTTCCGCAACAGGTGTAAGTGGGCCAGGCAAGGAGGCATCTCCTGTACTAGTGTCTGAAGCTAGTTCACTGCTATCTGCATACAGCAATTCCATCTGAGTGGTGGTTCTCCTTCGGGCCTAATCAAAGAATGGAAGGAAAAGCAATCAGGAGCAAACTTGTGCAAGAAGATGAGTAGGGAACAGAGATTTATATTAGTTTGAAATAGATAAAAACATTTAGCATGTCATTTCCTGGAAAGTGTGTCAAACATAGCATGTGAGATAGTGACAAGCCAGAGCTATAGCTAGATAAAGCATTTAGAGGCCAAAATAATAGCCAACATTTGTATTGTACTTATATTGCCAGGCACTGTTCTAAACAAGTATTATATTAGCAGGAGACAGGTGATATCATTATCTCAATTCCCAACTGAAGAAACTGAGGCACAAAACAGCTAAGTAATTTGTCCAAGGTCATACAGCTAGTAAGTGGCAAAGCCAGATTCAAAGCCAGGCAGTCTGCCTCCAACATTACTGTGCTCTCCTGCCACTTGCGGCCAGCTCCCTCAACATATAGTTAAAAAAAAAAAAGAAAAAGAAAAAAGAGATTAAACCAAAACCAAAAGATAACTGCAGGGAGGCTCAACTAAATGCTGCTTTTTCCCATGCTTAATTTCTTTTTTTATATAATTTTTTTTCAATTATTGTCAGCCTTAAGTGGACAGATTAAACATAAATCTATACATTTAATATAAATATAAATATATGTTTAATCTGTCCACTGGACAACACCAACCAGTATCAGCTTTGGGCAGTCTGGTGAGGCAAGTAAAGGTTATTGTCTTAGAATCTAAACTCACTATAAGCATTCCTTTCTTTACTCTTGAAAACCAAGTGACTATCCGGTTATTGCTCAGTTAGTTGTTGATATCACTAAAGTATTAACAAATAATCAAACAAGTGGTTTACCAGATTATAAGCCTCTAGAAAGCAGCCAATCTGTTTTTTCATCTGTATAGCCCCAGCTCTTAACACAGTGCTGGTACACACAATTTTAAAATATATAATCAACTTCATTTTTTTCAATAAATGAAAAAAATTTATTTTAGATCCTTTTCAGGCATCTTAACAGTTCAAAAGGAGTAGCAGGTAGCACTTCAGAAAATATTTAAAAAGAGAAAGCCCCACAGCCATTTTTCACTCTCTTAATTCTCTCCACAGCCAAGAGCCTAGAGCAGAGAGGAATTTTTTCTTGGGAATTCTTAGCTCAGGTGGTTTTTTCAGGAGACGACCTTTAGGCCACCACTTCACACCTCTCTAATGTCCCACCTTGGCATAACTTAATAGGCTTTCTCAGGGCCTGAAAGATAACATTTACATTAAGAGATTCTCTCCTTTGCTTAGTACTAGATCCAAACCATAACAGAATGTTTTCTTTGAGTTTTGGTAACCTCTGTTTAGATGCTTAGAATAATAAAACACAAACCACAGGTCGCCAAGCCAGTAGCTCAAAGAGTCTGGAGATGTTTTTTGATTGGCTTGGCCAGGGTTTTAAAATCCGAGAGATCTACATAAAAATCCATATTTAAGAATTATCCTCAAAAAACAAAGGATCTGGTAGCCTTAGGCCCATATTCCCACAAGACAAAATTGAGCAAAACTTGATAGTGGCTATTTCCTTTTAGATGGGGCATGTACTCTCCAGGTAATCATAATGATGACCTATTCATTCTTGTATATCCAGCTAAATTAGTCATTTACATTATCTGATTAACCACTGTGGACCTTAAATATATACTATCCATTGCACAGTATTATTATTTCAGGTCCTGATTCCATCCATTCACTCAACAATATTTAATAAGCACTGTAAGAATTCTTTTTTTCAAACATCATATGATTGTTAATCAAATCACCTAGTATCAAATGCTACTACATTCAATCTGACATGTACTATAGGTATATCACACATTTAGCAGTATGTATCATTTATATAATTTTTTAAAACCCTACAATATGCATCAGAGCTTCATAAATTTTTAACACACAAAAATTACAGATTGGATTATTATTAAAACCACCTCAAGGCACAGTTAAACAAATAACAAACACTTAAAAACACACTAGAATGCTAAAATTTCAAAAATCTCCTGCCAATCTAAATGACTGATATTGTATGTCACTACCAAGTTTACAATTTAGTTAATCAGCAGCTTAAGAATCACCCTCCATAATCGTGTTATCTACTGGGAAAAATATAAGACTACAGTAAAGCCCAACTTCCACCAAGGAGAAATTTTTTTAACATAAATTTTTTTCAATTACCACTTAAAGGGAAATATGATAAAGAACTAAATAAAGAAGAGCTATAGTAAAATCATGTCCATGTGCTAATCTATTAAGTCAAAGCTGAACCTCTGTGTTTAATAGTGATAACAAATAATGGTGGAAAACATGTTTATCTGATACTTTTAGCTCTCCTTACCTTGTTCTTAGGTTTCACTTCACCACAAAGCTTCATGAGATCTGAAGACAGCGTGCTATATGCAAATAAATAATTAAGCGCAAGATTAAATGGAAAATTACTATAGAAAGCTATAGCTCCTCTATATCAACAACTATAAAAATTTTGTATGTCTACGGGAAATAGAGAAAGACAATATTTAAAGTCAAAATGAATTAATTTAAAAATAATTCATTTATGTTCCTTAAACATTTCAATATTTTTATTTTAAAATTTATGATGGTTAAACATAACTTGGTTTCTATTTACTGTTTCTAGTGCTATCTATTCACTAGGCCATTAGATTGAAAATTATTCCTGTTTTATGGTGATTGTTGGATACAACAAGATTAAAGTATTTAAAATATTAAGTAAAGAAGTCAAATTCATTGTTTCCAAAGGCCTTCTTACCTTCCTTCTGATCCTGGGCTGTTTAAAGGTGCATCCTCATCAGTACTATCCTCTACATTTTCTACAAAAAAAAAAAATATGTAAAACATAAGCGTTATCCACATGTTACAGTTTGAATGGTGACTGAAATCCATATGCTGTAATAAACAACAGCTCAACATCTCAATATGGGCACGATGGTTTTAGTAGCTGAACTAAATAGACAAAATTGTAGAAAAGTATGTCTAAAAAATCTCCTTTGATTGTGTGTTCTAAAATGAGGAAAACATGTTCAAATAGGAAAACCATGATTTTGAGTGGTAAACTATAGAAGAATAACATCCTTCTGAACGAGATGGGTACATACGTATATTGCAGGGTCATGTATCTATCCTGCACCATCCAAACATACAAAAATCTACTGTTAAAAAATATAAAGTAAATGCTACGTGAGCTTCCTTTAATGTACTGAGCCAACCAAGAACACTACATAAAGTGTAAAAATAGTTGTTACATTTTATCAGTTATGCCAGTGTACCTAAATATTTTTCCATTTTTAATTTTTATATTTTGCCTTCATGTAGAAAGAGAGAAGGTGTGGATGAGGGTGTTCAGAAGTGACACATCATCATGCAGCTCATTCACATGAACACAGAAAATGAAAACAATAGGTTTGCATGCAACAGCTCTGTAAACTAATACAAATAAACCACTGCTATTTCAGAACAACTGTAGCAGACTAGTGAAAAGGGAGAAGAATTAAACATATAAAACTGTTAGGAAGTCAGTATATAAAAAAGCCACAGAAAGTAAACTACTTAAAATGCCAGCGAGTCCCTAACATAGGTGCAGTTTATTTTAATATATACATTTTATTATAAAATCATTCCATAAATCTAAAGACAAAATTATGAGCAATATATATTAATGAAAAATATATAGGATTCATCATCTTCTAATTTTATTTTATATAATAACAGGTAGACTATGGCAACATTAGTCAATTAATTCCTCTGTCTCTACAAATGTTCCTCTCCTTTCTCACTGTTCAGTAATATTTGGTACTATTATCTAAAATAGAATCATATCTAGGACTCACACAAAGGGTTTACTTTCTGAAGTGACAAAAATGGTGATTTTGAAGCAATATGTATCTCATTAGAGGGAGGCTCAAGGACTTGCTTCAGAGAAAGGATAACTGGTACTAAGGTACTGAATTAGTCAATAATATAGAAAATTATGTTATAAAGAAATGAAAAAACTGCCCTCTGCTTTTCCACGGGTTTTAACAGCAGGCTAAGATGTGCTAGTATTTTTATTGCAGAGTGTGATGGAATTAAATATTAAACATCATGCAAGCGCTTTGTAAAAAGCTATTAACTCCTGCTTATGCCCATATGCCTTATTTAGAGATAATGGTGTCTCGACATAACCAGCTTGACCAGAGCACAGAGGATCCCACCCAGATGGTCAGCAACTCAGACCATCTTCAAGACCAAGTTTGGTCTGAAGCATCATGGTTATCTGAGCAGTAGGACACATCATCAACTCACTGTTGTACTCTCAACTCTGAGAACACAACTCTAGCCCAGGGTTAGCTTCTTTTCTTATAGTAGCTTTAAAGCCAAAGACAAAACAAAACTCCCAAATGCCCTAAAGTTAATCTATATCATTGTAAAGTTTCACAGTCTCACTTCACTGGAAGTTAACCAAATAGTTGGATTTTTAAAAGTCATCCTTTAGAGTTATTCTTTTAAAAAGTTATACACACACACACACACACACACACACGTGTGTGTGTGTGTGTGTGTGTGTGTGTGTGTGTGTGTGTGTGGAGAGAGAGAGAGTTTCTGTATACTAGCTATAAATTTAAAAAGTTAACATTACAGCCGTGAGACTGTCCTTAGAAAGGACTGCTTGGAAAATTGGACTTTGGCTGACATCTGAATACAGCTCTCAGAGTGTCCTCAGTCAACTGTTAACCAATAAAAGTGGCACACTGCACCCTAGAAACTTCGTGCAAATAATATGGCTTATGCTGAACACTTGCTTTCCTTCTGGAAGTCTGGACAGACAGAAGGCACTTATGTCACTATCCCCAGTAAAACCCGTGGGCACTGAGCATCTCCTGGACTTTCCTGGATAAAAATATTGCACAAATATTGCTGCCTTTTTTTTTTTTCTGAGGAAAGAAAGCACTCTGTGTGATCTCCCATGGGAGAAAGAGAGATAGGAATGCCTGTACATGGATTCCTCCAAAGTCCCTCTGTATCTTTCCCCCTTATGAACATTGATCTCATAAAGCTTAGTCATGAATACAACCATGTGCTAAGCCCTGTAAGTCTTCTGGAAAATCTCTGATGATAGTGGTGACCTTAGGGATCCCAACACAGGTAGAGAAAAATAAGGATGTTCTTTAAAGGTTACAAAAGTACAACCCTGTGAGGATGGGGTACTGGACCTGGCTCATCCTCTAGCCTGAGTTCCATCATTCCATGTCATGAACTTGCTGCTCTGGAGCATCAAACTGTAGGTCTCATGCACACAAAAGTATGGCTAAATTCTGATGTCTTGGCTTTTGCTGCCCCTCTGCCTGGAGTGACTCTCTGGTGCCAATTCAACCTTGTCTTTCCTGCCTCTTTTTCTTCACTTTAGCTCAAATGCCACCTCCTCCAGAAAGCCTTCATTAACTCCTGCATTCTTGTTAGGTGGTTCCACTCTGTGCTCCCACTACTCTACAGATCTCAATCATTGCCTTCACTGCAATGTATCTGTTCACAGTCTCTCCTCCTCAGCAGGGCATCAAGTCCATAAGGACAAGATCAGCATCTCACTCATCTTTGAATCCTAGCATCCAGCGCAATGATTGTGGTAAACTGGAGAACAACTAAATGATTTTTAAAGCAATGTACCTATGACTTTCTATATTCTGTGGATTTAAATTTAATTGCTTTCTCATTTCATACCTGTTCTTTAGCTCATTCCCTAGGGCAAATTTCTGCCATGAGTCATAGGTTACATTAGCTGAATGAGTTCTTACTCTCTGCTTCTGACCCTTCTTCAAGCTATAGAAAACTGAAATTTGTTTGAGTTGGAAAAAAGTAACATTGCCCATCAAATTAGCAATTTAATATTCTTTCGCACATAAAGACATCAAATAATTTCTCTTTCGAGTTAAAAGAGAGCATATATTACTATGAATTGAGCCACTAAGAACAAAGAGAAGGAGGAGGAGAAAAAGGAGGAGGTAAAAGATTAAGGAGAAGGGGCAGGGTGCGGTGGCTCACGCCTGTAATCCTAGCACTTTGGGAGACTGAGGTGGGTGGATCACCTGACATCAGGAGTTCAAGACCAGCCTGGCCATCATGGTGAAACCACATCTTAAAAAAAAAAAAGATTAAGGAGAAGGAAGATAAAAGAGGAGGAGGACGAGGAAGAAAGAAAGAAGGAGGAAGAGAAAGAAGAGGCGGAGGACAGACTGGGGAGGAGAGGGAAGAGAGGGAGGAAGAGGAAAAGTGAGAGGGACAGAGGAAGGAAAAGGCAAAGAAACATGCTTGATAACACATGGAATGGATGCTAGCTGTAATTCCAGATACTTGAACAGCCTGACCAATATTGTTTCAACCTGTTCAAGTAAAATTCTTTGGATAGTTTTGTTCAGTTTACAATATTTAAAAGTGTGTGCCTAAATTTACAAAAATAAAACAGATAAGAATATATATATATATATACCAAAGATACATAAAGAAGAAAGTTATTTATGAGGTTAAAACAATAGATGTACATTAATAGATACATTTAAAAATTTTAACAGAACATTTATTTTGTTTTTCTATAAGAAAGAGAAAGAACACAGAGGGTTTATGAAACTGGAGCCACAACTGAAGCTCAAATAATAAAAGAGACAACTAACAAAAGCATACTTCTTTAAACATCTAAGGATTTTACAATCAGGAATGTTTAATAAAGATAAAGACTTAGTATGTTTGTGATCATGAATACATTTCAAAAAAGATCATGCAAAAACCAGCTGCCCGCCAATAAAAATTTTTAAATAAGATGTACCACAATTAGTGTACATGAACAATTAGTAATTCATGCAGCTGTAGGGTACACAGAAAGCTAAACATACTTACCTAATGGTACGCTATCTAGATCTGTGTAAATAATAGCAAAAAGGAAACAAAAAGCAATACTCCAATCAAAACAGATCCAATGTTAAAAACTCCCACATAAAACAAGATTATGTATCATTTACATGTAGAATAGATGCCATAGCAAACACTTATACATTGATTTTTAAGGCAGTGAGATACACAGAGTAAAGCAATGAAACTTGGTTAATATTTTAAGTAATTTAGATAACCAATTCAAAAACTTGGTTGGTCTTCTTTACCCATAAAAACTAATTGCTTAATAAGGTTAAGTAAGTCATTTTTAGTTGGTAATCATTTATTGGAATGACAGTAATTACCTCGCCAAAATGTACAATGCAAATTAATGAAAGAATAATTATTAAAAGCATGAGTAAATATAGCATCTATTCAGCCAAGCCATAGGGGAAAGGGATATACTATATCATGTTCAAAAAGCAAAGCTACCATGCCATTCATTTAAAATCAAGCGCAAATTACCTTGTAAAGCGTGGCCTAGTAAAGCATCTAGCTCAGGATTTAATTCTGCCTTCTCTTTCAACATATGGAATAAGAGCTGGTTTTGGGTAGCACTGGTTATTTCCGTTTGTTTGAGTCGACCTTCCAGTACTTTAATTTGAGCCTCTTTCTGGGCGGCCTGAAGACCCTGAAACACAACAAAAAATGATCTCAGGTCATACGAAACAGGATCTACCACACAAAGATCTGTATCAAACGGCAATTGAATATGATATATGGGCTTTGATATCAGATAGACCTTGATTCATCTCAGCTCCTCCACTAACTGGCTTAGTGATCATGGACCAGTTCACCTGTCCAATATGTTATCATCTGGATTCTCAGTTTCCTCATATGCAAAATGAAATCGATAATAATTACCTCTTGGCACATTGTGAAAATTAAGTGAGATAGTGTAAGAACATAAAGAGTCTAACAGTCCCAACATGGAAAAAAAAAAAAAGTGAGTCAGAAACCATTATCACCTCCAACATTTGGGCAGAGTTTTCTTACAGGTGACAAATTAGAGCATTTACAGTCAAAACAAGAGAATGATTAAATTACTTTTTCTTTTCTGATTTGCTTCTGATCTGTAAAGAATCAATGTTAAACTAGTTATGATATCAAATTTGTTTGCATGCTGAGAAATTTTTCCTAATTTTTCCTTTGTTAAAGCAAAAGGGGAATTATTTCTTCTTTAAGTTGTTTATCTGTTCTAATAAACAAGCATAATAAGTGACATACTAATGAAATTGATCTAAATATTTCTCATTCTTCCTGACTGTAAAGAAAGGTTAAAGAAATGCTTTCCAATTACAAAGAAAATTCTTCCTTATTACAAAGTGAAGGGTTACTACAGAAAGATAAATAAAACTACAATGAATTAGTCAAAACTTAGGTTTTCAGTAATACCGTGGTTATATTTTACCTTATTGATGCCCATTGACAGGAAGTGATCTAGCAGGTATCGGGCTTCCGTAAGGGTGCAGGCATTAATGACTGCAGTAACATCCAATGTCTCGCCTTCTTCCTGTATAAAATCAGCATAATATTATGACCATTACTTTGAGCTGAAAGTAGAAGACAAAAGCCTATTGATTCATGTATTTATTTCCTGATATTTGGTTAGCTAATGAGACTGCTCAAAACAGTGCAATACATGATCCTTACCCCAAGAAACATAGAGTTTAGTTGAAAAGATAAGACACATGTAAACAGTTAAGAATTCAAGACGGGATGTAAAAATGACCCATGTGTTTTATATATATAAATAACAAACATTACCACACGAGCAGCAGAGAAATCTGAAAAGCAAGCAGGGAGTGGTATACATGTAAAACCTAAGCATCAGATTAAACCAGTAAATAGCAAACACCTTCATATAAAAACTGAAAGTGGTTTGAATGATAAAAAATACAAAAGTACTTTTCATTAAGCCATTACACTTTTTTTAAAAATTGCAAACCTTTGCTTCTTCCATCTGCATTATGTTGGCTTGACAATCAGAAATACTGTCATTGATGTAATCTATATTAGCAGTCAATGACTCCATCTCTTCACTGATATTAGCCACATTTTTATCTCCCTCTCCATTCTCCTTGACTATCTTCTCCCTTCTTTTTGAAAGTTTCTCTCGTCTTTTTGTGAGTTCCTCCCGTTGCTATTGAGAAAGCAGGTTGGATTTTAAGAAATTATGTTCATCTATTTATACACAGTACAATCAAAACCCCAAAAAATCTTGGTAAGTGTTAAATTTACCCAGGGAACAAAATTGGAAGAGTAAAATTAACAGTCAGCTAAGGGACAGCATATCTACTCTCTATTTTCCACACCTTGAGGAGTCTATTCATATCTGCCTCCATATTGGAAATGGTCATCTTCTGCATGATGATGTCTGTGACCCTGCGCTCAAGGAGCTGCCACTTCATGCGAGCTGTCTTGGAAACAAACACTCGGCCAGTCAATCCTTTCCTCTGATATTTTTTCCTATAATCATATAAAACAGACAAACATAATTACTTATGCATTTATTTGATTGTGCACTGCCAAATAATGAGCCATTCACAACATTCAGTATTAATGGCCACAAAGATTACGTCAGTAGGAACAGATTTATGTTGACCTAGTTCCATTTGTTGTGGATGTTGGTAAGGCCTGGACTCTCGCCACAGGAATTCTCATTTTCTGCTGGGCTCCTGTCCTTGATGCATCTGTTTCAACAGCAGCTGCACTGGAACCTATGTCCAGAGCAGGGGCATCAGATGAACTCAGCTTCCGAGTAACTTTCCCAGCCACTTTATCTGACATGGGTCTTACTTGCCGACGAAGAGCTGTAACCTGAAATTGCAACAGAGGTTGACTCATTCTCTTAGTCTATAGAAATACATCATTTATCTCAAAGTCAGAATGTTTCTTCCAAATAGTCAGCTTGCTCACTGTACCTCTTCAGTTTTGCGACGTAGAACCACTTCTTGGTTTCTTTTTTGGGCTTCCAGAAGTCTAAGTTGATGCTATAAAATAATAATTGAATAAGTGGAAAAAGTAAAGTGAAAGCTACAATATTTCCTATTCCTATTCCTACATGAATATATTTCCCTACAACCATGGAAACTATGAATTCTTAAAAAACTTGTATACTTTACTACAGGTACAACCTTTTATTCCAACAAACACAAATAAATACATATATACCTCATCCCTTTTAGAAAAAATAAAAGGTTATCTCGGTTTTACATAATTTTATTATTTGATACATTTGGTGCTTACTATGTGTAAGTACTTTTCTAAATGCTTTACAAATGTTCTTCTTTAATTTTGTTAGACATTTTGTTTTAGTTGCTGTTTGAGGCACAAACAGGAAGAAAGAAAGAATATTTTCAATAGAGTCATCTTATAATATATACAATAATTATAAACTGTTTTAACTTCCTATAAACATAGGAAGAATATATATTAATTTTATTAATACTTTATAATAACTATGGATCTTATGGTGGATAAAGTAAATGGACAGTAAAATATGTCTGTATTGACTATTAATTTTGTTTCTAGGTACTCTTAAAGAAAAAGATGACTAATTAGGATTACTTCAAGCCATTCTACAGTGATATAATTTAAGAAAAAATTTTTGACTAAAAAAGAACTCAAAAGCCCAGAGCAGTAGCTCACACCTGTAATCCCAGCACTTTGGGAAGGTGAAGTGGGAGAAATCACTTGAGGTCAGGAGTTCAAGACCAGTCTGGCCAACATGGCAAAACACTTTCTCTACTAAAAATACAAAATTAGCCAGGCGTGGTGGCACATGCCTGTAATCCCAGCTACTCAGGAGGCTGAGGCGGGAGAATTGCTTGAACCCAGGAGGGAAAGGTTGCAGTGAGCCAAGATTGCACCACTGCACTCCAGCCTGGATGACAGAGCAGCCAGACTCCATCTCAAAAAAAAAGAAAAGAAAAGAAAGAACTTACATCTTAATTCCAGTTCTATCATTTATTCAATTCTGTGATCTTGGGCAAAGTTTAAAAATTAGAGTTCACTACAAATTTTCTAGTACATAAATTATGTTATTTAACAAATAATCCCTCAGTTTGCAAAGTCAAACAGATCATTCATTTTATGTTTATGTATATTCTGTTTCATCAGATGGAAATTATTTGAGAAAATGACTTTATCTTCTCACAGCCATATCTTAACCGCCTACCAAAATGATTGGTATAAAAGCAAAATTAATGTTTTTTAAATAAATGAATTACCAAATATTAAAATTATCATATAGTTTGAAACTTGTTACTATATTAAATTTCTTCCTATTAAAAATCAAATCTCAAGCTCATTCATATTTTTGTATGGTATGTAAATGTCACCCTGAATTTTCTGAGGGTTCAAAGATGAATATCACAAGGAACAATTTTAAAAGGAGATCAATATGTATACAAGGCAACAAATAAAAGAGAGAGGGAGTATGAATGTTAGCTTTATATGTGATTAGCTAGCACTGTGTCTTTATAATATAACATAGGCATCATGTTATGGAAAGATTCAAAAGTCCATCCCAAGAGTTCAATATTGATCTCCCTACATCTTATATGAATTAGTAATAAATAAGAAGCATATACTGTAAAGAAATTATTCCTGTTATCCAAAGGTTTTTATTAAATACCAAATAAATAGCCAAAAAATGGAAAGAACTCAAATGTCTATCAACTGATGAATGGACAAACAAAATGTATTCTATCTATATAATCATTGAAAAAAATGAAGTGCTAATACATGTTATAACATAGCTGAACCTTGAAAACATAGTGTTAAATAAAAGAAGCCAGACACAGCTGGGTGCAGTGGTTCACACCTGCAATTCCAGCCCTTTGGGAGGCTGAGGAGGGGAGATCACTTGAGGTCAGAGTTTGAGACTAGCCTGGCCAACATGGTACAACCCCGTCTCTACTAAAAATACAAAAATTAGCCAGGCATGATGGTGCATGCCTGCAGTCCCAGCTGCTCAGGAGGCTGAGGCAGGAGAATGGCTCGAACCCGGGAGGCTGAGGTTGGAGTGAGCTGAGATCAAGCATTGCACTTCAGCCTGGGCAATAGAGTGAGACTCTGTCTAAAAAAAAAAAAAAAAAAAAAAAAAAAAAAAAAAAAAAAAAAAAAGCCTCACACAAAAGGCCACATTTGGTATGATTCCATTTAGATGCAATGTCCAAAGAGACCAAATGTAGATTAGTGGCTGCCAGGGGCCAGGGGCAATGATGGGTGACTACCAAAAGGTATAGTGTATCTTCCTGGAATAATAAAAATGTTCTGGAATTAGACAGTGGTGATCATTGCACACTTTTGTTAAATATACTAAAAACATGAATTGTATATTTTTAAAGGTAAATTTTAAGATATGTGAATTATATTTCAACTTTAAAAAAATAGGAAAAAAAAGAATAGGCAATATGTTAGAATGCTTCTATTTGATTTCAATAGGAACAAATTGATATAAACAAAATTTTAAATGCCCAGAAATTAACTGTGACAAATACACTGATTATTAAAATTCACTGACATAGTAGGAAATAAAAAGAAATAAATATAGCCAAAATAGGGGAGTCATCTGGCCAAAATATCCACTTTTCCACCTCATTACCCCTTTGTCTCTATCCCCTTTTCTCTTTACATCCCAAAATAGATTTCCATTTCCTAAAACATTCTGTATGCTCATATTTTTCCAGGGAGGATTTAGGAAAAGTTGAGCAAGTGAAAAGGAATAACAGCTGAAACGTAACCAATAATAGGGGAAAAAGCGATGGCCTCTTTTCTTGCTGTTTTCAAAGAGAGAGTCTTGCTCTGTTGTTGTTCAGGCTAGTCTAGAACTCCTGGGCTCAAGCAATCCTCCTGCCTCAGTCTCTCAATGTGCTTGCTGGAATTACAGGAGTAAGCCACTGCACCTAGCTGCTTCTTTTAAGAAAAAAAAATCATAACTAAAATTTTCACCTAAAAAAATATTCATATTGCCAAAATTTTGGAAAGAACAAGAAAAAACATCAATAACCTATAATCCTAATACAACTACAATTAGCATGTTGAGATGTATCCTTTCAATTTTCCCTCACTGTAATCAAGCACACAATTCTTTGAAAAATGACCACGCTTTACACTTAATGCATGGTCATTTTTCAGATAGCAATACAGTTTCCAAATTCTAACTTTTAACGGATGAATAAATGAAATGGACCACAATTTCTTTAACCATTTCTCCCACTGTCAGGCATCTTGGTTGTTTTTACTTTTTTCATAATTACAAAGAATCCTAAAGTGAAGATTTTGATGCATGGCATTTTTCCTTATTCTAGATTATTTTCTTCATCTAAATTCATGGAAGTAGAATCTTGAGTCAAAGGATACTAAAATGTTTACAGTTCTTAGTAAGGCCTTTTCTAATAAGGGCTGGTCATTACTCTAGGATTATTTTTAAGTACCTCTAGTTATAAAATATTCTTGAGAACCATCCTAAACTTGCTATCTTCTATAATACTGCAACTAGTTCCTTGGTCACCCTAGAGATAACCAGTCATTCTTACTATTTACTTCTATGTCATAATCTGGAAAATAAGCCTCACATAAAATTTATAATATTACAGTGTTTTTATGAACTCTTATACTGAATCACTATAATCCCCATACTATAATAAATGACATTTTATAAAATATATGCTTATTTATTGTCCTTAACCTGCAATTAGTAGTTATGGTTACTAGAAATTTTTCTTCCATTTATTAAACAATCTTTTTCAATGCATAGTTTTCTTATATAACTGAGAGCTAAAATCCACTCACGTCTCTTTTACGTTGATCCTTTTTCAACTGAGCAATCTCTCTGTTTCTTCTAGACTCGGTCAGTCTGGCTTTCTCTTGTTCTTCTTTCATTTGTTTCATTAGGCGAACCTAATCAATTAGGTATATATATATATTGAAATTACTCTGTCACAAAATTCATTAAATCAACGACATATACGGATAAATGGAAGTTCTTAGAATTCCAAATACTTAACATAGAAACACGCAGTTTTGCTGCACATTTAAAATGGTCAATTCTTACTTCTGTGGGATTTATATATTTCTATTTCTAATACATATATATTAAATTGCTTAGTGTTCTATGTTTTTGTATTCAATGTTCAGTTGTTCTACAACTTGAAGTCTTGATACTTAGCTTATTATCAGTAGTTGTGTGACCTTGATCAAATTACTTTACTTCTCTAGGCTTTGGTTTGCTCATCTATAAGATGGAAATAATATTCCACAGCATTGGATTTTTGTGAAAATTCAACAAGTTAACACCTACCCAGCATTTTAACAGTAACTGGCACTTGAATTCTCAACAACTTAATAAGCACCTAATACCTTTTAGCTACTGTTGTTATTTGCAATACATAATGTAATAATCTAATGACACTCATGTGCCTCATAACATTTAATTCAACAACGAACCACATTTAAGACAGTGGTTTCATAAGAATTATAATGGAGCTAAAAATTCCTATTACCAGGCCGGGCACGGCAGCTCACACCTGAAATCCTAGCACTTTGGGAGACCGAGGTGGGTGGATCACCTGAGGTCAAGAGTTTGAGGCCAGCCTGGCCAACACGGTGAAACCTCGTCTCTACTAAAAATATAAAAATTATCCAGGTGTGATGGCAGGCACCTGTAATCCCAGCTACTCAGGAGGCTGAGGCAGGTGAATTGCTTGAACCCAAGAGGCGGAGGTTGCAGTGAGCTGAGATCGTGCCATTGCACTCCAGCCTGGGCTTCAGAGAGACTCTGTCTCAAAAATAAAATAAAATTTTATAAAAAATTCCTATTGCCTAGTGATGTCATAATGTTGTTACATCACAGTACAAAGCATTACACATGTTTGTGGTAGTGCTGATATAAACAAGCCTACTGTGCTGCCAATCATATTAAGTATAATACATATAATTACATATAGTTCAAAATACCTGATAATGATAATAAATGACTACACTACTGGTTTATATATTTACTATACTATACTTTTTATAGTTATTTTAGACTTATGAAAAAAAAATGTTAACTATAAAGCAGGCTCAGGCAAGCCCTTGAGAAGATATTTAAGAAGAAAGCATTGTTACCATAGGTGATGACAGCTCCATGTGTGTTAATGCTCCCAAAGGCCTTCCAGTGAGACAACATGGGGAGGTGATGAAGTGATTTCTAAATCACTTACATATTTGCTATTTTAAGAAAACTACATTGACTTTCATGATAGATGTAAAGAATAATTGATCCCACAACAAAAACAGATAGATCAGGATTCACACACTCTCTTTGGACAAGGGAAGAAAATTAGTGCTTTTCTATGTATAGGAATGGTAAACCCTAAATTCAAGACAGTTACTAGCTATTGGAGAATGGGGAATGTAATCAGGAAGAGATAAACAGAAGGCTTAGTATATGTCTGTAATGTTTAATATTTTAAACTAGATTGTGGATACAGTGTTTATGTTATTATCTATGCTTTCTTACATATTCGAAATATTTTATACTTTTGTTAAGCTTGCGTAAGAGTTTTAAGAGAAGAAATATCGATCAATGATTTTCCTCTATTCTGAAGAAAGGCTTTGATGAGGAATGACTATCAGAAACAACTTCTAATTGCCAAAGGAAAGTACTCCATTTGGAAGATTGGGTTACTGTTATCAAATATGGAAAGAACCACAATAGTTGTTTATTTTTTGTCTCAAATGACAAAAGCTACTGAACATCAAATGTTAATGGAAAAAATAATCAGTACCTTTGTTTTTTTCATTTCCATCACATCCTGCTGCAATTTCTTCAATTGCTTTTCATATTGAGACTGATTTTTAAGCAACCTTGCATGTTCTTTCTGAGCTGCTTGAAGTCTCTGCAGTTCTTTATTCATGGCTTGGAGTTTCTTTTCATATTCAGACCTAACTTTTTTCGCTTTTTCTTCTGAGTAAGATTCCACTGAGCCTAAACGACCAGAGGATCTTTTTATATGTTTTCTTGTGAGACACAGGTTTTTATTTCACAGATTTACAGCCCATATCCTAAAAGAAAAGCTACTTCCAAACACCAAAATCTCAGAAGCCCAGGGTGTATTTTAATCATTCTCTTTTATTACCTACTCTTATAACGTTTAATGGTTATTGAAACGTTATTTATTAATATGTTATTTTAAAATGTCCCCAACATATGTCAAAACATTAAAACAATCATAAATTTGTATAAAATAAGTAAATAGCCTAGGCAGATGTCGGTATTAAAAAAACAAAATAAATAACAATATTTAACATTATGAGACAAATTAACATATAATGTGGCCAGAAAGTATTTACAGACTACATATAACTTTTAAATAAAAGGCACAAACTTTGACTTGCAAAAACAAAACAAATAAACAACAAAAAATAGTTTAATATGGCTTCTATTATGTTTTTCTTCTAAAGGAAAAGATAAAAACCCATTTTGAAGATTTAGTTTGAACTTTCATTTGAATTAAATATAAATCTTACCTAAGTTCTGAAGCACCTGGTCTCTTTCAAGCTGAGTGTCCCGAATTTTATGTTGCAGCATCATTAGCTTCTCTTCATACTGCTTTTTCAGAGTCTGCAGTCTTTTCTGGCTGTTTTCTAGTTCATCAATCAGCTTTTGCTTAATTGCAATTTCACAAGTAATGTTTGCCAAGTCTGCTTGGTAATTGGCTATTTATAAAAGAAGAAAATAAAAATCCTGGGACTAGGTCAAAATATCAGAATTCTAGCTTTCAAGCAAGAGCATAAAAACCATCAACCAGGTATTTTTATTCACTCAATAGTTATTAGAAGTATTTAGTAGTTATTAGAAAAATTTCCTGGATAAACTAAAAACCAAAAGGTGAACGAGAAAAAAAAGTGTTCATTTTGGTCAGGGACAATAAATACTGTTTGTACTAGGTAAGAATGGAACTCACACAATGACTAAATCCAATAAGGGAAGTACTCATTCATTTAGCACATAAGCCTTGGAAGGCAAATGTAGGTCAGCAGTCACAAAAGCTGCTTTCTTCAGGTATAAAATGGAGAATGTTAAGAGTTTTCTGTCATGGTTTAAACAACTTTCCAAAATGAATTTTTGCCCTCATATCAAAGGGCAAATACCTTTTTCATCTGATTCAGAGTCTGATTCATCAGAACTTTCACCCCCCTCAATGTCATCTTCCTCTTCCTCCTCCTCCTCTTCTTCATCCTCATGATCACTCACTTCTTGACTTTCTTCCTAAAATGTGATTTGTGAAAATTAATAGCATAATATTGGCAAAACAAACTGATTTCCTCATTGAGAGAGGCTGCTGAAGTACAAAGTACAGAAACATAAAAAAATTCGCTTTCCATCAGTATAAAAAATTCTTCCAAGATATTAAGATTATTACATAATAATTTTGTCTTAAACCAAAAAGTATTTCATCTCTCATAGTATTCTACCCCTGCCCCACCAAAACATGCTTTCACAATACATGAGACTGAGAGTTGCCAATATTTTACAGCACATATTTCTGAAGAAACACCTTCAAAGAAATAGACTGAACAGGATGAATCATAAGCAGTTCACTTTTCTACATATAAGTTAGTATGTTATCAGCAACCAAGAACAACCAAATTTGGTTACTAAAGCTGACAAGTTCATTCTTTCATACTTACCACTTCTAATTCATTGTTTTCTCTTTCTGAAACACCCTTTTCTTCTTTCTTCTCTTGGTCAGTGTCTGTATTATCCTCTTTACCAGCCACGCTATAAAAAGGAACATAAGGGTATAGAGTTAAAAGCAGAAAAGAAAATTATTCATTTGTTTCTCTCAGATTTTTAAAAGCCATCAATGATTTGTGAAAACAAACTTTAAATGTTGGTCACTTAACTGAGCAAAACTATTCTATCTGATGCTTTGGAGAAAAATGGAAATCATCAATCAGTCAATAGTATAATGACGTATATCTTTGGAGAAAAGCTTATTTTCAGAAAACACTGAGGAATAGATTATGTCCTAAAGCATGAGACCTACACAACCCTAAGAACTAGTCACAGTAGCAGCCAATCAACTAGAATGTAAGGTGCCTTAAATTCAAAAGCAATCAAACATTTTTATTTTCTCATCTGAATCCAAAATCTTCTCTCTATAAATACAAAGATATTTTTAAAACTACATTTTTATTGATGTCCTAATACATTTAAGAGTAAATTTAAAGATTCAGATTAAATCTGCCCACAGTAAGCTTGTCTACACTAGCTATATCCATCATTGTGTTCAGGTCTTCTTCAGGTACTGGCACAGGCTCATTTTCTTAGGCAGCAAGACTATTTCTCATTATAGTCTCACACAATGGGTCTTTGCATACCAAAAACTGAAGTTCAGGCTTCCCTTTGATTGAATAGAAAATTCCAGGATCTGCCATAAGATTCACCTTATAATTGGAAGCTCTCCTCTTCAGTTACCTAGTACCTACAGCCATAGCTACACACTGATGTCAGGGAATTATTATAGTTAAATTAATTCAGCCCTGGTGGCCCTGAGGAAAAGAAGGAAGTTTGGTACACCCAAATACCTCTAATTCTTTGTGGGTTTAGCAATCAACTATGTACAGAAATTACAATACTGATCACTAGACTCACATTAAATTAAGCTAAATAATATTAAGAAAGTTAACTTTAAATAAATCTGCATATGAACTATTTCCTTTTTTGCTATAGTAGCATTTTCAAATCATTAAAAAGCACTTTGGGAGGCCGAGGCGGGCAGATCACAAGGTCAGGCTTTCTAGACCAGCCTGGCCAATATAGTGAAACCTCGTCTCTTCTAAAAATACAAAAAGTAGCTGGGCGTGGTGGCAAGTGCCTGTAATCCCAGCTACTCAGGAGGCTGAGGCAGGAGAATCACTTGAACCCAGGAGGCAGAGGTAGCACTGAACCAAGATCATGCCACTATACTCCAGCTGGGTGACAGAGCGAGACTCTGTCTCAAAAAATAAATGAATGAATAAATAAATAAATAATCTCGAAAAATTCAAGTAAAATTATTCTTCAAGTAAAATTCCTCTAGAAAAAAACTTAAAAACTTTGTCAGAATAGCTTAATAACAGCTGTCATTTTTCATATATTCTTCTATATTCAATAATTTCCCTAATGCATGGATTTATTTTAGCTTCTAGGCTAAAATCTTAATCTCATTTAGATCCTTTTATAACTATAACTTAATGATTAACTCTAGGTTTCTATTCTGAGAGATTATTTTTGTATTTAGAGCACTGTGAATATAAAACTTTTCTCTTGTAAGCACTTTTCAGAGTTTGCCATTTATGTTTATTTTATTATTTATTTAGTGTCTGTATTTCTCACTAGGCAGTAAGCTTCCTAAGGAAAGAGATCCCATCTGTTTGCCTCCACATTACATCCCTAGTATCCAGGGCCTGGCACATAATAAATGTATAGTAAGTGTTTGTTAAATCAATCAATCCCTGTGACTATGCATGAACACCTCTGTTTGAACATGTCTCTGTGCCTCATGTACTAGCTCAGTTGGAGCAGAAGGGTACACTTTGAAAGATGCATAAAGATGCATGGGAGACAGCATATATATGGAGAGAGAAGGAAGTACAAGTAGGAGTACTAATACAAGAGTCTTAACTGGAAATGAATGAAGTAAATTGTAACAGGGTTCCATGAATGTTGTTAAACAATTTGGATGAAGAAAAATGAGCTTGAAGAAAACTAGGAACCACCTAGAAATAACTTTTATGATAAACAAGAAATAACTGTATGGAATACACTGAATGCCTCTTTTAGGTTGCTTATGATATACTAAGACTGCTGATTTTCCACCATCATGCAGTTCAAGCTGAAAATCTAGAAAGAAATTCCCCCTTCATCTAACCATAAATTAAAAGGCCAGAAGCATGTACTCGAACAGTGCTATACTTGAGGTTTAGGTCTAAGGTGTAGGGCTAGGAAAGGACAATTTGTTAGGGAGACATCTCCCAGCAGGTCTCCCAATTCCCTCCTCTGTGTAGTCTCCCTTTCTCAACTGTGACTGCTACAAAACACAGTTTTCATTATTGTCCGTTCTTGCATTACTTCAAGTTCCAACCAAATCACATTTTACTTAAGTTTACAGCCATACAACCACCTTATTCCAAACATTTGACTCAACATATCCTTCTACTCCCCACTCCAAGTCACTGATATCCAGTTAAACAAATGTTATCTTTCACATCTACATTAACTCATATAAGTCATTCATGTCACTTCTGATGCAGAAAAGTCAGCAGTTATAACTTTACATTATTAATTTAAAGGCTTAAGCTTTTAAAATAAAAGTTGATAGTTATAATTTTTATCCCTCAAGTATTTCAAGTTTTCCTCAGTAAACGGAGGCAAATTGATACCTAAAATAAGTATCTAAGTAGCAATAGAAGATATTTAAATTTGTACTTTATATAGAATCAGAATCTTGGGAGCTATAAGGAACATTAACAATTAACCCCTTCATTTGACAAACAAAAAGGGAACTGTGGCCTGGAGAAATTAATACCCTCAAGAGGACTAAAAACAGTTATCCTGACTCCCAGACCATCTCAAAGTTCAGCTCACAAACTGGAAGTATCTGCATCACCTAGGAGCTTATTACTTATGCATACTCTCAGGCTCCACCTCAGCCCTACTGAATCAGAATCTGCATTTTATAAAAATTCCTATGAGATCTGTACGCATGACTATGTTTGAGAAGTTATTCTGTAACCACCAAACCACTCTGCTTTTGCTCTCCTTCAGGGATCATATAAAGTTGGAAGTAAACTCCTTTCACTGAGTACATTTAGAGGACTTGAATATTTTAATGGTGAGAAATGCTTCCAAACACAACTTTAATGATGCATCTTATTTTGACCTTTCAGAATAGAAGAAATTTCACAATTGTAATGTCTTAATTTAATTTCATTAATAAACAGGTTGTCCTAAATAAGTATTGCTTAGGTGAGTTATAGTGTGACCTATACAAAATTAAAATTATAGCCTAAGTATAGAATACTTTAGAGAACCTATGGACTGATGGCATATAAGTAAAAAACTTTAGAATACTATATAACATACTAAACATAATTATAAAATATAAATTATAAAATAATTTAAAGAAATAAATTTTAAGCTTTAAGATATTTAAAGTAAGATATTCATTTAACTAATTGCATAGTGTAAGTTCTCTAGTTCTTATTTTTAAGTAAAAGATGAATTTCTAAAGTAGGGATTCCAATATAGTTAAATATTACCTTGAAACTCATATATTTTCTTAATCATTTTGACTATGCAATTTGGAGACTTGTTTAAGAAAATCTATGAAGAAAAGTTCTGATAAGATGGAAAATACCACTTGATCCTTGGTTAAATAATTATAATTCTGAATCAGTAAAATGTAAATTTTTACCATAGAGAGATCAAGAACATAATTCTAAATTTTGCGCAAGTTTCAAATGAAAAAAAGCAAATATCCTGTTTTTGATGTCCACTTTGAATATATTTTAAAAGCAAAAATTGTTTTTCTATTTCAACCTTAATAATGTCTTATAAATCTTACTTGTAATAAGGCCACAGTTTCCTTTTGTTTGTTGTCTTTTTAATGTTTTTTTTTCCAGTAAACATTATACCAAATAAAGAAGAGAGAGACAGAGGCCCACCCATTACTCAGCATGTGCTACAACAAAATGTCATTTTCTGCTCTGCTGACAAGTTTCTGTAATACAAAGAATTAATGTTGTTTTTTTCTTTTTTTAAGTAAATCAAATGGTGGAAGTTTTAGGGTTATTTTTATCCTACGAAAGGTAAGTCATCATAATTATCAGTTAGTTCTGTAATCACATGAAACTGCCTGAATTTTAATTCAAGTATCTAGTGAAAATTTTATTGTTAAAAAGTACTTTCTTAAAAATGTATTACAGTGTTCTTGTTATTTTTATAAAATCATCATTACTTTCAGGAGCACCCCCAGCTTATCTAGTGTGAAACAATCTATAATTCTATAACACATTTCCTTGCGAATGGCAACTAGTATTTAAATGACATTTTAATAAAAAACCTGGGAAATATTCCAACCTTCTTTCTTCTCGATTGCTTTCCTCAAGTTTCTGTAGCCTTCAAAATCACGAGGCACAGTATTGGAAGGCCAAGCCAATGAAGGACAAACCAGACAGTAAAAAGCGAAAGTGATAAGAAGGTAAAAATGATACATGAGCTTGGAGACTTTAAAATAAATTTTAAAAGATATCATCAAAGGACAATACACAGTAAAAAGGCAATACATTTGTATGAATAAAAAGTAAGTAGAAAATCAAGCAGCATTATATCTAAGAAGAGTAGACTATCAGTTGAAATTATGCAGCAGCAAAATGTATAGTTTCAATTTATAAAAGTGACAAATATTAGGCATGATTTGATGCCATTATTATTTTAGTCTGATCAATTTACTCAGCTTCCCCCCAAAAAAGATCACTTTCAATAATGTTCTCTTTCTTTTAAACCTTTACAGAAGAACTTTCAATGGTATCATTAAAAGAATTTCACAAAGTAATGCCTTTATACCATAATATGAAAATACCACTAATACTACATACTAGGAAGCTACTTTTAAAAACATACTTTCTGTTTTAATATACTACGTATGAATATCACTAAATCTAAAAAAAAATCTGATTTCAAAGCTACACATGAAATGGTATTGCAGGTAAATGAATATGGTTGTTATGACATCTGTGAAAAACTGTAATTTTATTAATTGAAAATAAAATTCTCTATTAGGATTAAAGAGTTTACTAACTAGTATAAACTACTGAAAGGGCTTATTTGTAAGGCAATAGTGGCAAAAAAAAAATGGTAGGGATAAATGTAGTACTTTCCATTAGTAAGAACTTTTTTTAACAAAAAACATATAAGAAATACTATGTGTATAGGGTTTCAAAAATAAAGAATATTCAATATTAAAATTTAGAGATCTTTACTTAATGGAATGTACTGTATACCAATATCTGTCATGTAGACAAAAAGATAGATATGCTAGGCTCTAAGTATATGGCAATCCCGAGATAGCACAGTTCTGCCCAGAACTCCAAAAATATTTTCCAGAATCATCAATATTTTGGAATGAAGAGACTGAATCAGAGGTATGAGTTATTTCATCAAGCCAGTTTTTTCATTTTAGTTTCATAACATATATGCTCCCATGTGATTCTTATTTATTGGTCTGTGATTATTTTCGCATCAACTTATATACCACCATTGTTAGACGAGACTAGCAATCTTTCTGAGAAATTGTCTACAAAGTTATATCAGTTATCAAATCGTCCAGTATAGTGATTAGAAAAAGGAAATTAAAGCCACTGCCTAAGAAATCAGTGTATTTCTAGAGTTTCAACCCAACACCACTAAATGCAAATCAGTGCAGTCTGATTGATGAGTGAAGTTTTTTATATTGAAAGTCATTTAAAGCTAGATATCCAAAAATATGGGATTTAATGTGTGAATGGTAAATTTTCCTCATCCATATACACAAAAAATGCTAAAAACTTTTATATCTACTCTAGGCCTATATTAATGATAATGAACTACAATGGCTCAGAGGATGTGGTTCCCTCATGAAGAACCCAGATTTTCTATTTTCAATATAGAGACTTTTGTTAGCTTATACAAGAAAGCTATATTAAAATATATAGCTGATAAGAGCTAGCAAGTACATAAACTTTAGATGCCTCCTAAATTGCCTTTTTAAAAACCATGACAATCAATAGTTCAAAAAGACAATGAAGGGACAGAGAAATAAACTAATAATCTAACACCTCTCTATAACTAACTTAAAGGAGTTCAGTTTCTACTTCACTTAGTTCCCCTACAATGCTTCTTCTACAGTTAAAGAGAAAGGATGACAATTCTTGCCAACCATTCTAACATTTGTATAACTGAAAGATATGCAACATAGTTTATTCAATTATTAAGAGGACGATAACCTGGTCAATAAGACTTTCATAATCTTTGAAACTTCCTTATTTTCTTACTATCTAGACCTCTGGATTATTCTACAGCTCAAAAGAAAATAAGCACAAAAAGGTAGAATAGCAAACCTTAAAACCTCATATATTAGCTATTAGTTATAGTTCTGATAAAGACTTTGATGCAGAAGGTGAAACTTTCAAACAGCATTTGTGGTATCCTTCTTAAACACAAATGCAGCTTCTTACATAAAAATGGTCTAGTTACCACTCTTCCTATCAACTCTTACATTGTCAGAGGCCCTGTAGCTACTGCAAACAAAAATCTACAACACAAAACAACAAATTAAAAGACACAGAGCTTTTTTTAAAAGACAAAGAATTTGTGAATTCAGTAACAAATAAAGGAGGCAGCTATGAAAGCCAGGACAGCTTAGAAGAACTGAATCCAAACGTCAAGCAAGCCCCAGACAGGTTTTAGAAACTCGCAAACACAGGAAGTTTAAAAAAAAAAATCTTTCCTACTCTATTTTTTTTTTCATTCGATTATGCTGCCTAAGATATTTTGTTGTATGGATTAATGTATCCTCTTTCAAAATTCCAAACACCCTTAGAAAGGAAGCTTATTGGTTTTCAGTCATTTCCACCGGAATAAATTCCTTTAGTCAAATGGCTTTGCTCCTGAGTTTGAATTTAAAGCGATCAGAGAATAAAGCAGATAATTTTGAACCTTGGAGCACTTCAGGGTAGGGCAGAATTACATGAAAACTGGCCCATATAAGGGAGGAATGGATGAAGGTAGCATGGGGACATAGGAAAGTCAGTAAGAACGAATGGCTAAAGCAGAAATTCCCATTTTTCCCCCAAAGATTGGCCTACACCCATGAGAGGGAAAGTTCTTTCCCCTTTCTTGCCTTTTCTTGCTCCCTTATGAATTATTCTTGTCATACTATAAAATGGGCAGAAGTCATTTCATGTGAGTCAGCTGGGAAATCTGGACACCATGTATTTATAACACTTACTAGAAAAAAATTAGTCCAAAATTTCAAACAATTGATTTTTAATTGAACGTCCCGTATGTGTAAGGTTGAAGCAGACCCACATTTTGCAATGCCTCTCTGACAAATCAAATAGATAAACATGAAGCATGGAATGCAACTCAACCAGAATCAATGCATCCAAACAGGACTAACAGTTCAAAGAAGCTCCTGCAGAAGACTGAGAACTAACTTTAGTAAAGCTGCTGTCCTTCTAAACATTTCTGGAACTCTAGGTTTATTGTATGCTTGTTTTGTTTTTCCAACTAGTAGGGAATCTGTTGGCTAAATGAGGACTTACCTACATTTTAAAAACAGAAATTGATATTGTATACAGTTGAAAGTTATTGGGATCGAAGTATGATGAACAAAACACTTCATCAAACTGAGTAAAACAGAATTGGTTTTCATTTTTTAATCCAAGGGTAAGACATATTCTATTAAATGTTACAAGTTTTTATATGTAATTTATAAATTGGCTCTAAAAATGTTTATAGTTACATTGTATCGTGCACAAGAAAAAATTTTTAGGCTCACAAATTATATAGGTGTCAGTGTACAAAGGTACACTATAGCATACGTGAAAACGATCTTAAAAATGTTTTTATATAGTACTGTATAGGTGTTTTAATTTTTAGAAAGTATTAGTTTGTTTTTCTCATTCTAAGCTGTCATTCATTTCTTATCTGGCTTGCTCACAAATATTTTATCTCTAATTAAGTGTCTTTTTGTTAGGAAATAAATTTTCTTCACTTAGGTTTTTATGTTTAAATCTAGTTATTTGGTGAGTCCTTATTAGGATTAACAACTACTATTAATTTTATTGTAATAATTATTACAACTACCATAATCACTGAATTAGTCACAGTCACTATTAAAATGTCAAAAATAGCCTAGATTTCTATTGGGATCTTTATTTATTTTTCATTAGTCATATTTAATAGGTGATTAAGGAAGTATCTCTAAATTTACTTCAAAAGGAAAGAGCAGGATCAGTTGTGACCTTCAAAAATAAGCTTTGCTTATACTTACTTATTCATGAATACAAATGACCTAGACCTTTAAAAACAAGTCATACCATTTGACATTTTGACCAACTACAGAGTGGATTTTACACGTAAGTGACAAGTCATGTGCAAAAGTCTCATGTTAATTCAAGCAGTAAGTTAACATTAGTTTCAATAATCCTATGATCATTATTTCAGTTTTAATTGCCCTCCATAAGGGGAGAGCTAATCATTATACATTTCTTAATGCTGCCATAACCAATGATCCATGAAAAACATCTAACATATTAATATCTCAAGAATGCAATTTCAATTGCAATGCCTACTAACCATAATGTGTAATTCCTTGTTTTAATTATTCTTTTTAAACTCAAGAACACAAAGCAGAGTTAATTTGAAGAGTTTAAACTTCCAATGACTTTGATCAACTGAGTGTTCCAGGAAGAAATGCCTGGCTGCCTAAATACATTTCTAAATAAACTGAACAAAGCAGCAGGTAAGCTAAATGTCTACAACAATTCTACAAAGCATTCCTCCTGTAACAAACCACATGGCAAGTAAGATGACTTTGCTTCGTTTTGAATATCTAGCCAAAAATGTTTAAATTTAATTTGACTAGCATGCTCAAAATATAGTCTCCATAAGTAATTTGACTGCACCATTGAATCAATGTGTAAACATGTAAAGAATTTATGAGTATTTAACCACTTACACATTACAAGTGGTTAAATTTTCACTTTCTTCCTCTCCTTTGCACCCAGTTGATTTCAGGAGGACATAGTATCAGGATGCAAGAAAGAGAAAGCCTAGAGCAGTGGTGAAAAGCTGAGTAACTCCTTGTTGGAAGATTCAAAAAGCCTGAAATAGCAAAAATAATTTTTATATAATCAAATCAGAAGCCCTGCAGAAACCATTTAAGAGACCAAATGACATTAAATGACATTCTGATGGATTAGTTTAGCCTTTAGTTAAACTAATCTAGACAGGGATGAAAATATCCATGAGACTACTTAATTGCATTAGGAAATGGGGAAGAAATGAAAACACTGAGTTGTAATGGTATAGCAAGCTTTGCTAAAAAGCAAAATGAATGGAATGCAAAAGCAGCTATTTAAGAACTAAAATAATTTTTAACAGTAATTTTATATTGTCATAGTCTAAATAATATTCATTACCATATTATTATAATTAAACTTATTTTTCTTACATATAAGTAGAGATAAACAATTAAAAAATATATAGTTGTAATTTCAGCTAACATAGTGATTTATTTCATATGCTAACATACTCATGAGACTATGTATGCTCTTTATAACTGCAAATTAAAATATCCTGAAAAGGAAATAGAGATTCATATAGCAGTGATTTTATAATCCTACCTTTTTTTCTTCCTCTTTTCTTTTCTTTTCAACTTCTCTAAATCTTTCTTTGCTAGGTCTATAATTTCAATGGTTTCTTTATCTGAGGATAGTATAGTAGGAGAGAAAGTTGATGATCCGCTGAAATACGGCGCTCTTGCTGTGGCTCTTGTCAAGTTTTTTCGAAGGTTCTCATTCACTGCTTCACTTTCTAATAATTTTGCCCTAACAAATAAAAATACATTTAAATATGGAGCATTTTTCTCTGTGGATAAAAAGATATAATATAAAGCGAACCACACTACCATTTCCTAAGTGTACTGCTCTGCAGCACTAAGCAAATCTACACTGTTCTGAAACTGTTGCCACCATCCATCTCCAGAAATTTTTCATCTTCCCATACTGAGACTCTATACCTACTGAACATTAGCTTCCCTGTAGCCCCTCTACTTCAGCTGCTGGCATCCACCATTCTACTTTCTGTCTCTATGAATCTGACTGCTCTAGCAATAAGGCAGGAACATTTTAAATGAGTTAGTCTGCATGCTAAAAAGTTTTCCAAAATGCATTTCAACATGGCTACAAGATAAAGATTTTTAGAATAAATAAAATTCTCACAAAATAATAAAATAATTATAAACTAATGCTCACAAACATTAAAGTTTAAGAAATTTTTCAAATTTCCTGATTGAATAATTACAAAATTACAATCATAATCTGAGTACTCAAAAGAATTCCACATATTCAGAAGCTAGTGTTAATTAGATTACTTGAGCTCTGGCCAGTGGGCATCAGTTGTCCTTGCTTTGTAAAACCATTATTTAAACTTAAAAAATACACAAGCATCATGCTCCCCTTAGTTTCAGTTCTTCATTCATCACACAATAACAGCATTTCTAAAACTTTGCAAGGAATAATTTGTCAAATTTGCCCCAAACTGGCTGACAGATATCTGGCTCCTGAATATAGTGTGGGAAAAGATGGTATCTCCAAGGAAACTTGAGTTTGATAATTGAAAAAATTCTTTTGATTGCTCAAGCAGTCCTAATAATGACAGGAGAATAATATACACACTGACCGTAACGTGAAGACACCGAATGAAATCCTAAAAGAGCCTAGACTCTTGAGACTAAAAGGATTCAGAGAGTCCTCTAGGCCAATTCCCTTATTTCTACTTGATTTAAACCATCAAAAATACAAGTATTTACTTACATATAATAGATTTTCAAGGTTAGTTTGGCACAACAGTGATTGAGACAGAAAAATAAGAAGAAAATACAAGCTATCTCTCTTCTCAGCACTATATTACTATGCACCTTTGCAGCATGTTCAAATATTTCAGAGAAAGATGCTAGATTATTTGCAACCACTAAGCTCTGGAAGGCATAGTCAGCTCAGTGCTTTTTCATTGCCTACCAAAATTATTCATTCTACTCCTGAAAGAGCTTGAGGCAGACTGGGTCTCAGTATGTTGCCCGGGCTGATCTCAAGCTCCCAGACACAAGTGATCCTCCCACCTCAGCCTCCCAAAGTGTTGGGCTTACGGGCATGAGCCACTTCACCTGGTCCTACACATTCCTTAATGAAATTGTTTTATTATAAATGTGATATCATATGTGAGCAGAGCAATTACAGTGTTTTTAGATGGTTAAATAGCTGTGAACAAACTTCTAGGTTAATTAAATGATCTCAAAATTGTTTTAGAGAAAATTTTTATAAAAACTCAAAGTTAAAATTCATGATTATCAAACAATGGAAAAGTGCAAACAATATATTACATTTTTCTATATTTTTAATTTCTAGCACAAAGCCTGGGTATGTAATAATGAATGCTAAGAATGAATGAAAATATAATAAATCAGCTAAAAATACTGATCTGTATTTTAATTGGCTTTTTTATTATTATGTAATAAATAACGTGGGTATTTCATTTTAAAATTTGCATTTTTTTACCTAACGTTAAATGTCTGCATTTGGTAGGGGCATATCTAATGCTTCTTTGATCCTAGTGCTGATGAAGGCCTTTTAGGGATTACCTCCACAAACTCAAGGGTGCATTAACAGAATCTGCTTTTTGTATGGGCTACAGGGAGAACGTCTCTCTCTTTCCCCATCTCTTTCTCTCTCTTCCTCTTCCCTCATGTGGGTAACACCCCGCCATGGGCACTGAGGAAGGAGAACTGTCCAGACCCGAGGCACAATTAGTGCCTGAAGAATATCTTATAGTGTTATTACTCAGCTATTTCCTTTATATAATCCTTTATATATAATCATATATTAGTTTATAGAATTAGTGCCTGAAGTATAACTTACTGCTTACATACATCTAGCTTATATAATCATACTTAATACTTATATCTAACATACTTAGTTCCATATAATCTTTCTATATAATCATATAGGTATTGTAGTTGGAGCTGTACTGACACATTTAGCGTTGATTTATATAATCCTTCTATATAACCATATAGCAGTTTGTAGTAGGAGGAATGCCTAGAGCAGTCACAGAACAGAAGCAGTACATGGGAAAACAGGCAGACCAGGACAAGAACCAAAGACCCAGGCGGTGGCATCCCTGCCTGAAAGGGCAGACGCTCTATGACAGGCTTGGAGCAAGAGTCTCTCCTCCTGATAAAGGGGTTGTAGTACCTTGCATCCAGTTCCTGTGGAAAGTAGGCCTCAGGCCTGAGATCCTGGAAATAACCAAGGGAGAAGAACCCCTCTGGTGTGACCAGTCATGGCGGCTGTACACCCTTACAGTCTTTTCTCGCTTCTATGTTAGCTCAAATCATCCTCCCATAAATATCTTAAGAGAAGAGCACAAGTCTGTCAGCTCCCACTGCATTGGCTTACAGTATCCTTCTATCAGAAATCCTTTGAAGTCTCCAGCCCCCAGATAAGAAGTGTTGTGCACAACACCTGTTGCACACAGCCCACCTCTTTGCCTCGGTGACCTAATGGGGGTGGACCCCTTTTCTGTACACGACCCTCTACTACTACGCATGGTACGGCCCCCTATTGCACATGGCCCACCTCTCTGCCCAGGTGACATAATGGGGTAGCCCCCTCACTTGTGACTCATGTGATTATGTATGCCCTATTACTAAGCCTATAGATGATGACCTCACTTACGACCCTGCCCCCTGCTTGTACCTAATAAATACAGATGCTTCTGGGCATTTGGGGCCCCCGCTGATCTCCACTCATAAGTTACGTGGCCCTCCAAGTCCAGCTGCTCTTCACCACTTCTTCAGTGTTCTGTCTTTTTACTTCTCGGATCCTGCACCTCAGCACAGCGTAAGGGACACCCCACGACCCTGTGGGGCCCAATAACCCCACACCTTACCCATCCACTTGCTACTTCCTGCATTTCATTTAATAGAAGACTAAGGAATGAGATACGAGGGGAAGTGTACAAACATCTTTGGGAAGCAGCACACTGAGGGCTTGCATGCCAGCGGTCATTCATTGGATCTTGGGCCATCAAGTCTCTAAAAGCCCCAACTCTTCCCTTTGTAAAATTGGGATGAAAATATATAACTTCCCTAGGATTGTTATGAGAATTGATAAAATGAATTTAAAAGTCCCCTGACTAATATTGTTTTTAAAAAATATTAAGTATTCTTTTCATAAAGTTGGAAACAATGTAATTATTAACAGCAGAGAATTAAATAAATTAACTACAAGACAGTACAATATGAAGCCATGCAAAAATCGTCGTAGAAATTTTTAACTTTGAAAAATGTTCATAATAGATTACTGTTTCTCAAAGAATAGATAGCAAAGCAAAATATACACTCTGATGTCATTTGTGTTAAAGTATTCATTGGAAAAATATTAGAGAGATATATCAAAATGTTAACACCAGTTCTGAGAATAATGGGAATAAGCATGATTTTAATTTTCTCTTACACTTTCCTATATTTTCAAAATTTCTACTAATTTTTTCATGTCCCAAAAAACACAAGGATTAATTAATTAGTGATTATTGTCTCACAAGTAATGTGACATGTAAATTTATTAAAAGGTAACTACAATTAGTTTACAATAAAATCATAAAGCAAAATAGAAATATTCCCAAATAGCAATAACTCAACATAAATTTGTATTAAGTTTAAAGAGCTGTGAATAAATGTCTTCCTAAGATATAGTTTTGAAACATAGGTTGAAGTAGGATTTAGCAGGTAAAAACAGAACGTAAGAATTTGGACCTAAATATTCATAACATTTTAGGTCTTTATGATACCTTTATATTTAAGAACTTTTATATCTTATTCTTTATTCGAGCCCCATAATAACTCTGAGATTAGCAGGTATTATCTCATTCTTACAGATGAATAAGCTAAAACTCAGAGATGTTAGGTAACTTGCCTAAGGTCATACACCTTATTAATAAATAGAAGCTTAAATTTCAATCTAGGTAATCCAATTTGAATTCAAGGTTCATTTATGCTTATCCCATATGTAAATTATAATCCTGGCATTCTAGAAGACTACTCCCCAGGGGTGGGACACACCTAATTAAAGAGCCATCAGAGACAAGTTGAGAATCTGGAACAAGGTATTAACTTACACCAGGAAAGATTTGATCAGCCATTGAACTCAGGGCCCATGAGTCATCTCTGTTCTCTAAATGGCTTAAGGAAGGAATAGTCTTAACTCAAGACTTTGAAGAAGGACGATATTAGATGCTGCTTTCAGCCACTAGAAGGAGTGGAAGTGATTCACGCAGTTTTCTAGGAAATAAGGACACTAGTCAAGCAATTTGCCTAATAGTGAGATAAGCCAAGGTACAACCTTAGAATACAGAGTGGAGGAAAGGAAGGAGAGCATAAGAACTAGAACAGGCAATCAGCCTTAACAATTGGCAAGTGCCAAGGAAATAAAAGAGGTAAGAGAAGCAGCATAGGAGCAGGAAGAGGATCTTCAAGAATTAAAACTTAGAGCTATCAGCTGTGTCTCAGGGAATGGTAAAGATGGGGTCCACACAATCAGGAAAGACTGGTCAGAGAACAAATTTTTAGCAGTAAGCAGGGAACAGTACTGCCAACATGGGGTAGAAACTGCAAGTCCAGATTGGCTGCTGAGCAGAAACAGGATACAGTGCCCCAAAAATCTCTGCCAAAAACATGAAGCATGAAAAATGATATATATATGTATAACATACATAAGTACACACACACGTACACAGAATAAAATTATATTTGAATAACTATATTGCCACATTGGGATGTGTTTTCATTTGTTTTTGCTTTTTGAAACATTTAAGAGATCCAGTGTGGCTTGTGGAGGCAGAAACAGTGGAGCTAGTACGTGCCACACAGTTTGAGAACCTCTAGAAGAGCCAGAGGAAGAGAAAGAGAATGGGTAACTGTGAAAGATGATCTCCTATTTGCTTATGCTCTGCAAACGGTTAGCAGAAGTGAGATGTGAACTACTAAGATGCTCCCCCATGGAGCTGACTGGAGTTTTCCTTCAAGAGAAAAATCGCTCAGTCATCATGGCAAACCGTGGAACCTGAAAATATAATTGACTTAACCGTCTTTCCCAACCCTATTCCCCAAGTCTCATCTCCTCCACATTCCTACATCAGGCATGGACATCCTTTAACTAAATGCTGTCATTCTGTGTACTACATGTGATGATTGATGTATGCTGCCCAATCTAGAGTGTGAACTCTGCATGTCACGCTTGCTCCAGCCCCAGTCATGGTGTTGACATATGCAAGTATGTGTGGCACGTTGTATGAAACGTAAATGGATGTACCACAGAGGGGCAGGCAAATTAGCAGGAATGCTATGATTTACATGTAAGAATAGCTGAAGATGTAAAAGAGAACAGGAGATTCAAAAAATTGGAGATGATGTGTAGATATTGATCTATTCCCAAGTGATGGAGGAAGAGGCATATGGAGGAAAGGCATCAAAGATAAATTTAGCAACATAAATTTTGCCTGTTTCGTATGTCAAGTTAGGTAAGCACCCAATAAGGGATACAGCAGTAACAGTAGGAGTATAATATGGGATGATAATATGGGAAGAGTAGGGAGGAAAGGAGCTTGGAATATGACATTAAGGGAAAGATACGTAACCAGTCCCCTAACGTTAACCTGACCAAAGGGCTGAAATATCACCATAGACAACTGCTAAACAATAAGCCCAACAAATACAAATATTATAACATTATAAAACACAAAATAAACATGTGCATTATATGTTACAGAACATGAACTATACCTGAGATCTTCGATTTCTTTTATATAACTATGAATCATATTACTAATCTCCTCATTTCCTTCACCTGGAAGACAAAATATGAAATAAAAAATTTCCTTTAAATTAAGACTTCAACAAAACAGGAGAAAAAAAAAGGCAGGAAACAAAACAATTTTTTAAAACACAATTTTTACAGCAAATTTTCTACCCTTCATTATAAAGCAGACCATAAGATAATATGATACAAAGGGAACATTTTGTTTATATAAGAATTTATTATTTTTTAAAATTGGGTATTCAACTTGAAACCACAGACTGTATACACAGAGACTGGCATTTCTATTTCAACTATGCTAGGTAATTAGTGAACACAAAGAATGTTCCTTGCCGTCCAGAAGTTAAATCCTCATTTATCCCACCCTATCCACATACCTGCTCTGGCAAGAACATGGTTGGCCTGATCACTAACAAGCTGTGTGATTCTGGACCTCAATGCATCAACCGTCTCTTGCATGGCTTTAATTCTTACACGCAGGTTATTATTTTCAGTCTGTAGCATAGCATTCTCATGAAACATGTCATTGATGCTTTCCACACCCTCTTCGTCAATTATTCTTTTACCCTAGTAAAGGAAAATAAGTCCTTGTTGGCTGGGGAGCATTAAAAACACAAGAGTTTTTTTAAGGATACTCTATCACTATGCTCTTTTATCTTACCAACCACAAGGCCAAAAAACTCCTTTCCCCTCTAGGAGAACACTCCGCAATGCATTTGTTACTAAAGAAATTGACTAGCCGGGTGTAGTGGCTCGTACCTGTAATCCCAGCACTTCGGGAGGCTGAGGTGGGAAGATTACCTGAGGTCAGGAGTTCGAGATCAGCCTGGCCAACATGGTGAAACCCCCTCTCTACTGAAAATAGAAAAATTAGCCAGGTGTGGTGGTGGGTGCCTGCAATCCCAGCTGTTCGGGAGACTGAGGCAGGAGAATCTCTTGAACCCAGGAAGTGGAGGTTGCAGTGAGCCGAGATCACTCCACTCCACTACAGCCTGGGTGATAGAGGGAGTCTCTATCTCAAAAACAAAAAAATTATTGAGTAGGAAAACTTTTGCACAAACAATTGTTAGGTTAGACTGAATATAGTTAAAGACTGCCAACAAAGAAAACTAGAGACTCTTAACTCCGAAAGGAAGGAGGCCACTATCATGATAACCAGAGACATGTATGTGTAAGCTAACACAAAAAAGCATTATTGTGTTTAGAACGTGCCAGTCTTAGATGTATCACAAACTGCAAAGTCAAATTCATTTGCTTACTGTTTTGTACTCCATGAGCTCCATCTGAAGTCGTGTGATTTCACTACGAAGGGCATTGATTTGCTGACTAGCTCTGTCCTGATTGACCATAACCTTGTTCTTGATATTTCTAGCTCGATTGGCATATTTCAAGGTGTTTAACGTTTCCATAAAGTCTCTGTCTGAAGGGCTGACACATGCTATCATGATTGTTTGGCTGAAAGTTACAAATAATAATTAGGCTTACAGATAAAAGCAACTAAAATACTAAAATGATCATTTTTAAACCCCTGCCATTTGAAGAGTATTTTCTCTTCAAGATACCAAAAAAAAAATTGAGCAAATTTAAAAGCCCCTGTACTTTAAGACCGTCTTAAAGCAAAAGATTTTGTTTACTTTGGAGAAACAAATTTACATTATTTGCCTTTGACCTTGAGAAAGCACAAGCACAAACATTTATTTCTTACCTCTTTGCTAAAAAGATTTGAAGAAGCACATAGTAATTCTAAAATTAAACTAACTACAATATATTAAATTGGAAATCAAAAACCATTTCTTTCATTATTTTATTCTTTCAGTATTTTAAAAATGTATTCTTATTTAATCACCCATATCCTGATGTCAGCAAAGAATTGTACACAAAATCAAATCACAGTGGAACAAAAAGGGTACTTAGTATATTCTTGTGTTTCATTATATAAACTGTCATTTGTGATTGAATCATCAGAACTCCAGCTTCTGGCCAGAATACACAGGAAAAGTGAGAAACATTACTTTATGGTCATGATAAATTGATTTAGCCACCAAAACTTACAATAGTGAAATGCTAAGTATGCCCCAATTATTATGATTGTCAATGAAGCAGACATGGAGATTCTAATGGACACTCGCAAACTAACTTAAAAAAAAATGTGCAGAAACTGCAATTAAGGAGCAGTCTACTTATCCCGGTAGAAAAATCAATGCCTATCAATCGTAATCTTAGCCTCCTAGTCTCCTGCTTCCAATCATTTCTTTCTACAACAACCTCAACACAGTACTTGTAGGTACCCTTTTAAAAGAGTTCCCATTCCACACCTTTTTCCTACAATTCTTGCTTACCCTTACTGTTACTATTATTTAATAATCAACTAAGGTATCACCTAATCCAAGAACTGAATCCTCAGTTTGTCTATACCCTTTCTGCTTCCTCACACCTTTTGCATATCTCTTTTGCATTTATTATATTATTATTATTATTATATCAAAATTTCATAGACCCCAAAACTCTTACACTTTAAATTCTTAAAGGACAGAGATTATCAAGTTTTATTTATCAGTGTACTTCTAAACATATAACACAACATTTGAACCAATATTAGGTCATTAACAATTGTTTGTGGTGTGTGTCATGTGTACATAATATTCACTGGGGGTCAGAAAGTTAAAATAATTCATGCCATTTTAGTTTTTTCTTTTGATAAAGAAAATAAGGTAATTCAGTAAGCATGAGGATTATGGATGCTGATTAGAGAGTAGGGCAACTTGAAGTGTGGTCCCCAGTCTAATTTCAGTCTGCAAATTATTTTTACTTAGGTAAAATTGAGGAAAATAAATATATATTAGCCTTCTTTGACCCGTAACACTTTGAATAAGCACAGGTACATATATTTATTTCTCACTTCTTCACAAAAAATGTTTAAAGTAGTGCAGAAATTGCAAGTAAGCACTTTAGAAACTTCCACAACACTTGAACTTCCTGTAATCAATGACCTCCTGTCACTGAATATAGATCAGATCAAAGGTTTTCAAACTCCCATGGGGAGTCACAAATGGGACAACCTCTGTATAATCATGCACGATAGTAAGCCACCACAAATTGGAAATAGGGGAAGGACTCGCCTCTAACAAATACTTTGAGAAGCACTGGGATCACAGGCTTAAGAAGAATAGTGAAAGTCAAGAAAGAGAGAAACAGACTAGGATCAACTATATAGGGAAAAGGTCATATATTAAACAAAACCCAAAATATATAAATTTCAAGAATGATTCTATTTATGAAAAACTCAAAGAAAATATTAAACCTATTTATTTTAAAAGTTCACACAAAAACCATAATTCTGTTTTAAAGGAAACTATATTATTTAAATATTTTATTATGTTGCATATTATGTATCTTACAAATTAAGTTATACATCTGTAAGAAAATATATCACAATGTTAGCAGTAGTTACTTTTAGGTATTAGAAATATAATTGATTTCTTTTTTTTTCTTTTTTTTTTTTGAGACAGAGTCTTGCTCTGTCACCCAGATTGGAGTGCAGTGGCATGATCTCAGCTCACTGCAACCTCTGGCTCCTGGGTTCAAACAATTCTCCTACCTCAGCCTCCCAAGTAGATGAGATTGCAGGCACACAGCACCATGCCCAGCTAATTTTTTTGTTTTTGTTAGTAGAGACGGGGTTTTGCCATGTTGGCCAGGCTGGTCTTGAACTCCTGACCTCAGGTGATCTGCCCACCTCAGCCTTCCAAAGTACTGGGATTACAGGCTTGAGCCACCCCACCCGGCTAGAAATATGACTGATTGTTATTCATGCTCTATACTTTACTGTATTTTTCAGAATTTTTGCAATAAACTGGTTATGATGTTATATTAAACACTATAAATGTAAAAAAGGTCGATTTTTAAAAAGACACTAAATTATGCACATAAACATATATATGAAGCTTATTTTCAAACATATCCTTGGTCTCATTTTTCTTTTAATTTGTATATACTTCAAAAAAATGAAGATATTTTGCTGTCCAAGGCTTACACAAAGTACAGTGCTTTTGCACTAGGAATGCAATCCTAAAATTTTACGCAAAAATTGAGGCACACAAAGAAAGGAATTAGAAGGGGTAATCTTCTCTGAGGGGTTACCACCCATTAAGGAAATGGATGAGGAACATGAGACTATTTAGCTGTTGCCTGTCTATAACTCAACAGAAATTCAAGACCCACAGGGAAAATATCTTAAACTATTTACAAGGCAAGCAAACTTTAAAAAGTATCAAAGTTTTCAAGAGTTAACTTGTAAGGGGATGACATTTATCATCTCTGCTTTGTTTCATAGTTAAGAAATAAAACAAGGAAAAGCTACAATTTAGAAAAAATTTACACTTGGCCAAAAAAAATGAAAATTTTTATTGTTATAATAAGACCCCTCTTAATACCAAAGATCAGACTGAAAATGTAGAACACAAGCAGGAAATACGCGACAGTGGAAGGAAAACTGCTTCCATACATAGGATGTGCTGGAAGAGACATGAGTTAAGACAAATGCCAATATTGCATAAAGGGAAGAAACATAAAAATGACAATGTTGTATTCTACAAAACAGAACTTTATTTCTAAATTAAAGGGATTATAAATTTAAATTGATTTCATATTATCCAAAATTATTCAGATAATAGTTGTTTATATGGTTTGGATCTGTGCCCTTGCACAATCCGTCATGTCAAATTGTAATCCCCATTGCTGGAGGTGAGGTCTGCTGGGAGGTGATCAGACGTTGGGGGCAAATTTCCCTCTTGGAACTGTATTTGTGATAGAGTTCTCAGTTTACAAGTGTGTGGCCCCTCCCTCTCCGTCCTCCTACTCCAGCCATGTGAAGTGCTCACTCCCCCTTTGCCTTCCGCCATCACTGTAAGTTTCCTGTGGCCTCCCCAGAAGCCAAGCAGATGCCAGAATCACACTTCCTGTAGAACCTACAGAACTGTGAGCCAATTGAACCTCTTTTCTGTTTAAATGATCCAGTCTCAGGCACATATTTATGAGAGTGCACGAACAAACTAACACCACTATTCAAAAAGAAACTTTTGCAAGTTTAAATATTAGATTCATTGTGTAGCATCTAATTATCTTTTCAGTAAATATGATGTTAGATTATTGAAAATACTAAAATAGATTCACTGTAGTTGTTGGTAACTTGTTGAATTATGCTAAGATTGAATTTAAATGCCAAAAATGTTTCCATTTGTAAAGCCAACATGTTTACTGAAGGGAATACATTACCAAAAAAACAAGTGCTTAGCTGATGAAACATATCAGAACGGTGCAAGGTATGAGAAAGCAAGAATTTCACTGATACTGGCAAATAACTAGCCAACACACTGTATTTCATTCAGTGGACATTAAGAGTTTTCCCACATATGAAAAAAATTGAATTTTTAGAAGACTTTGTAAAAAAAAATACCAATCATATTTTAATTACTTTGTAATTACTTAGAAAACAGTATTTACTTTTTCAACAAAATTTTATTAGGTATCTACTCGTGCTAAGTACTTAAAGCAAAAACTATGATAATAGAGAAAGTCCCCATACTATTGACTTAATATACAAGCTAAGCGACCTTGAATAAATTACCTAACCTCTCTATATTTCATTTTCCTTATCTAGAAAACAGAATAATAATACCTACACCTCAAGGGATGCTAGAAAGATTATGTGAAATAACACACAAAATTACACATTTGAGGTTAATAAGGATTAGTTCCTCATCCTATTAGCTTGCTTTATAATAAAAGCAGTTCTTATAAATCACCTTATAAGTTTACTTAATAATGAATAATCAAAACTCTGAGTAGAGAATAACAATCTATGCATACCTGTTACCCCCAAGGGAATCCTGTAGTAGTCTTGTTAGCTTGGAATCTCTATAGGGGACATGTGTGGCCCTCTTACTCTTGTCTCCCAAAGCACTTATTACATTGCCCAAAGCCAACTAAAAAGAAGATAGAGAGCAAAATGATACACATTTACTAATTATAACACTTTTAAAAACAGAAAGCTTATAGAAAATAATATAGAGACATAATAGAATTCAGAATATTTGTGTTTGGTTTTGTTTTTTATCTGTAACCAACATTACTGAAAATTTAGTACATATATATATATATTAGTACTATATATAATATCATATGTATTTATTAGTACCATATATGGTATATATAAACACACATATCCACAACTCACAAATGCTTAAACTTCTATTCAGAGGTTTTTTGTTTGTTTGTTTTTTTGGGACAGAGTCTCACTCCATTGCCCAGGCTGGAGTGCAGTGATGTGATCTTGGCTCACTGCAACCTCCACCTCCCAGGCTCAAGTGATTCTCCCTACCTCAGCCTATCGAGTATTGAGGATTACAGGGCCTGCCACTATACCCAGCTAATTTTTATACTTTTAGTAGAAACAGGGTTTCACCATATTGTCCAGGCTGGTCTCAAACTCCTGATGTCAGATAATTCCTCCCAAAGTGCTGGGATTACAGGCATAAGCCACCACACCCAGCCTTATACAGAGATTTTCTTCAAAATAGAAATGTTATAAGATTGACAACTTTAGTTATCCCTAGAATTATCACAACATCAGGTTATGGCTCCAGAAAATTGTCCATTCATGTTACAAATTCTTCTCCTCAACTCAATGAAAAAATAAAATGTTGTTATTTTAACAGTTTGATGAAAACTTTCATTTTGCAATACAGTTCCCTATGAGAAAAGAAAATCTTCTTTAATCACAATAAAAAAATCAGTATGATTTCTCTGAACAAGGCATTCCTATGGAAGTATATCTACCCATAGAAATACAATAAGACAGGCCAGGCATGGTGGCTCACCCTTGTAATCCCAGCACTTTGAGAGGCTGAGGCAGGTGGATCACCTGAGGTCAGGAGTTTGAGACCAGCCTGGCCAACATGGTGAAACCCCTTCTCCACTGAAAATACAAAAATCAGCCAGGCATGGTGGCATGTGCCTGCAATCCCAGCTACTTGGGAGGTTGAGGCAGGAGAATCACTTGAACCTGGGAGGCAGAGGTTATGGTGAGCTGAGATCATACCATTACACTCCAGCCTGGGTGGCAGAGTGAGACTCTATCTCCACAAAAAAAGAAAAAGAAACAAATACAATAAGATATGTGTTAGTGTCCAATTATTTAAAAACTAGCCAAATTACAGAACTCTGTAGTCCCTCCTCCAGGCACCCTGCTGTTTTTCCTACCGTCACTGAATTATTACCTACAAGATAAATATTATCCAAAATGTTGCTCACACTAGCCATCAGTAATGCAAAACATCTACAATCATGACTTTGTTAAGAGAAATAGATCATGCAGGGAGTGGCAACAGGATCACACTTTGTCATAGTTCCCTCTTTCCAGAGTGGCTATCGGCATCAGCAATAGTTATACTGAAACTCTACTAGATGTGTCTCAACATGCTTCAAGAACCTAAAGAGGAAAACAAAGCAATGGCTTTTGTCTTTTCCTGACAGCATGAATGTAACTACCATAATGATTTTATCTCCTAAGAAACTCAAAACAATACACAAAGTCCAGAATCCAGGCATGCCCTTTTACACAACATTTACCCACATGGTTGGACCATCAAGATGAGTATTAGAGTTGGAAGGTCTGGTTCGCTCTAATCAGCCTTGGTTAATAATTTCCACACAGAAGGGTCAGAATGATATAGGAGCAAATGCTGGGGGGTGATTAATGGGAGGAAAGCAGACACGACATATTCTGAAACTGCCTTTGCAAAAATTGTATCAGTGAGAAAAGTATGACAGTGAGGGAGATCTAACCTAATCCACTCCATCTTGCCTTTAATCTCTAAACTGCCCTTGTCCATTCCTGGGCATAGGCTGAGCTAACTATAGGAGGAATTTAGTTTATAGTTTAAAGAATTTTGAAAAGATGATAACAGCCTTTTCCTGAAAGAAATCTTCTTCTTCCCTGAGGATCAGCACGCCTTTGTAAAACTAAAAATTAGCCACAAGATTAGAAATTTTGATTTAAGAGTCATGCAGCCAGAGGCCACAAGATTCCTAACTTCTCCAACTGCTCCTATGGATAAGATCATTATTGTAAAACCTAAGATTGGTATTTAAGATATTTTTCAGACCCTGCATTCTAATGAAGCAGCTGGTGCCACACAGACTGATAATCTGGCTCAACTAGTTCTGTAATCCCACCCAGGACCAGAAGACAGCAAGAAGAACCCACTTAGACCACCTATGATTTCAACCTCCACTCCCCACTCCCTTTGCCCCCTCATTTGTCAAATTATACTTTAAAAAACTGTAGTCTCTGAATTTCTAGAGAGATTAATTTAATAAAACTCCACTCTGCTATTTAGCTGGCTCTGTTTGCATTAAACTTTTTCTCTACTGCAATTACCGTCTTGATAAATCAGCTCTATCTGGGTAGCAGGCAAAAGGAATCCATTGGGTGGCTACAACTCTGATGCTATTGGCATCGCAGAAATTTAGAGATGCCATTACTTTTCTGCAGGCACAAATGTCAGTTTTGTAATGAAGATAATAAAAAAAAATTTAATACACAAAAATTTGCTCTAAAATATTTTCTTCCTTATAATGAAGCTTTATGCTAACTAAATCACAAGGAGTGGGGGTGCAATCCAAGATGGCCGATTAGGAACAGCTCAGGATTGCAGCTCCCAGTGAAAGTGCAGAGGGTGAGTGGACGCCGCATTTCCAGATGGATTTTTATTGCCCACAGACTAGGAGATTCCCAGGCGGAGAAGCCCTACGGGTCGC